>BRYF01000010.1:4025000-4027500 GCA_030159135.1 Actinidia polygama
TAAATTTGTACCCTCAATTTTTTGGATAGTTTTAGTACAATCTTTGGCCCAGTTTAGACCAAATAATTTGGATATTTTTATTTTTGTTAAAATTACGAAACTGTCCCTATTGGTTCACTCAGTTCTCAATTTGATCCCTCTATTATTATTAAAACAAAGAATTGAAGGTTAAAATCCCCACAATGGATGTTATAGTGACCAAATTGAGAATGGGATGAAACTAAAGGGACATTTTTTATAATTTAAATACTTTTCATAGACCAATATTTTATACTCCCTATTTGTTTTATGCTTTGGAAAAGAATTTTAATGAGAGAAAGTTTCAATTTCTCACGAGAGAAATGCAGGAAAAAAATTAACCAAAAGACATGAATTTCAATTTTCTAGAGAAATAAGCTAAATTTTGTCTTTTAAGTGACTTCAAATTTGACAAATAAAAGAAATATTTTTTAAAAAAAATTGTCAAGAGTAAATCAAAAAGTTTAATAAAAAAATAAATTATTAAAATAAAAAAACTTGCAAATCAAGTCAATAAAATTAGCTCAATTGGCCAAATTTCAGCCTAAATCAAAATTTCTATAACTGATTATTGGCTTGAAATGTAATATATATATATATATATATATATATATATATATATATATATATATATATATATATATATATATATATATATATATATATATATATATTTTGCAAGAATCAAATCAAGTTGATGTCAAGTGATTTAGACAATTGAAACTTTCTTAACAGACCATGTGAAAATTTGTCACATATCAGTTGGTTGTTTTATAACCTCCTTCGGTACCAATTTGTTGTTTTCATTTTTGTTTTTGGTTGCATTCACCCAAGCAGTTATCAATTTGGCAGATAGATGACTATGAGGACATTTGATTCTCTATTGGTGGACCCACCCATGTATATCACAACAATCTTCCATTGGGGGGATTGTTTGTTTTTTTGGTTACTTGATTTTTGATTTTTTTTTGTTTTTAATAAATTCTTTTCACCGTTAATTAAAATCTTATATTTTTTCGATTTCTCGTGACTAAAGAAGTTAGAAAATATAAAAAAATTCATCTAGTTTAAATTTTTTTTTTACTAAAGATGAAAAAAATAGTTTTTAGATGACTTTTTGGGGATAAAAATAGTTTTTTTCGTATTTAGTGAATTTCTTTTTTGAATTAGATAAAAAAAATTACATTTTATGACTCTTCTCGTCAAGAAAAACATGGAAAGTATTAAAATTTGATAAATAAATAAAAAATCACTAAAAACAAAAAATAAAAAAAAATCATAGCTCAAACTG
Organism: Actinidia polygama; assembly: GCA_030159135.1. NCBI lineage: Eukaryota > Viridiplantae > Streptophyta > Magnoliopsida > Ericales > Actinidiaceae > Actinidia > Actinidia polygama. The sequence goes on from BRYF01000010.1 coordinate 4,026,310, forward strand.
AACCTTATTAAATCAAATTTGAATTGAAAATGTTAACTACGGGACGGTGGTTAGTAGGCAAAAAGTATATTAATAAGTGTGAAAAGTGTATAAATATTTATACAATTGTATTGAAAATATGTGAAAATTGTATAAAAATTCTTGTAAGATCATTACACACTGAGCGGTGGTTAAAAGACGATTTTGACATGCAAAATAATTTTTGACAAAATGGTAGTAATCCAATGCCAAGGATTATATATCTAAGGTCCTGTTTGAGGCCTTTGAGATAGGTATTTTAGGTGACTTTTGGCTAAAAATTTTGGGTGTATTTGGGATAAGTTTTATCCCATTTTATCTTTTTAAACAAATACGTCAAAAAAATAATTTTTTTTTCTTCCCCCAAACTGGACCTAAATTTAAAATCGAAATTCTACATGGGATCAATGGGAGGACTTGTAATCAGATCGTAGAATCAAATCAAGAATCGTAATATTTTATTTTTAATAAATAATATAAAAAATTTATATTATAAATCACAACTCAATTTAAATCTCAAATCTCTCTCTCGTTATTTACGGTTGAAATCTATTTGAGTTAATTCAACGGCTGAAATTTCACTTGAGATTATTTTTTTTCTCCTAAAACTATCACTTCTTTCTTCTCAAAAGGTGTGGGACTCACAAAATAATTAAAACACACATTTTTTCCCCTCATTTCTCGCAAACTATCAATTTTTTTTAAAAATTATTATAGTTTTTAATTTATTCTCTATTTTTTTAGTGAATTTTTTTTAATTAAATAATTTTTTTAATATTTTGATCAAATATAAAAGTTTGATCAAATAATAAAAAATATTAAATACAAAAAAATAAAAATAAAGGAGAAAGAAATGTGTGTTTTATTTTATTTTATTGTGGGTCCCACTAAAAAATCACAAAAAAATAATTCAATAGATAAAATATATGCCTAACTTTAAATATTTTTTGGCCATTGGATCATAACTTATGTGAGACCCACATATTTGAAAAGAATGAAACGATAGCAATATATCTTTTATTTGACATTTATATCTTATCTATTTTTTAGATTTACGTAGTGTCTGTGGGCACAAACAACTAATAATATAATATAATACCGTAAAATATTTATTAAAAAATATTTAAAAAGATGAAATTAATATATTAAATTGAAAAAAACACTTTAGTGATA
>BRYF01000010.1:4050000-4052500 GCA_030159135.1 Actinidia polygama
CAGACTCTCATTCCATCATGGCTTCTATAATTGCGGACTGATCTCCAGATGATAATCTCTCCTATTTAATCTCCAAGGTCGTAGGGATATACTCACATAGTTATTCGAAGATCTCGCTTGAATATCCGAGCACGGATCTCCAATCTCCAACTATATAAAGGCCACTCCCCCATTATAAAAAGGTACGCTCAATACGCAATATACTTCTCGGAGAGTTCTGCTATATTTTTTTCCTGATCTTTTTGATCTAATTCGCACACTGGAGGGGTTTTGAGTGGCCTCACCCCGATCGTTTACTTTTGTTCGTCTGCGCAAGTCGCCCAAGTATTTGTCGAGGTCGAGGTCGAGTGTCGAGGCCGAGAAGCAACTTGACTGTTGGTTGCTCTCCCCAGTTTTCTACCACAACAGTTTGGCGCCGTCTATGGGAATCAAACCCACGACCACGATTATCAACTTTCTATGCACCTATGCAGCCGTTTATTACCTAGACTAAGTACCAGCAGCCCTTTGGACTACAAAGCTCATCCAATGACCAATACCAGTCAAGCTCCGGATCTAGAAGGTCTCCACCGTGAGATACATGATATGGCTGAGCAAATGAGAATCATGAACGAGAATAACGCCCACCTGATATAGCTCCTCACCGCGGTCAATCCACCACCTCCAGCCGCACCTTCCATTCTCGATATTGAGCGATCTTACCGCTCTCATCGCTCAGGCGACGATAATTCCCAAAACAATCACAATAGTGGCCGAGCATGAGGGGGACGACGTCGATCGCCAAGTCCTCCCCGACGTGATCGCCAAGTCCTCCCCGACGTGAAGGAAGCTCCTTTTCGTCAGAATCCCGATCTAGACGAGCCCCTGAAGTAGAGGGCAAAGAGTTCAGGCAAAGAGGAAGGTCACATTGTCGAGAGAACCAGGCGTCCAGGCACTTGGACAATTCCACCTCCCAAAAGACCAGGGATCTGGACGCCCACCTTGACGTCATCAACACTGGTGCAGGCGCTCCAGTAATCGTGGATGCTCTGATCAGGCAAACCGAGCCCCCATTCATGGAGAGGGTGATGAGAGCCAGGGTTTTCTCCAGGTTTAAGCTACCTGCCCAGCTCGGGATCTACGAGGGGAAGATGGATCCTATGGACCATCTGGATTCGTACAAGAACCTGATGTCACTCTAGGGATACACGGACGAGGTAATGTGAAAGGCCTTCTCAGCGACCTTGAATGGTTCGGCCATAACTTGGTTTAGGAAATTGTCACTTGGAACAATTGACTCGTTTGGTGAGCTAAGCAGACTTTTCATCGTCAACTTCATGAGCTGCCAAGTTAGACAAAAGAGTGCCTCCCACCTCTTTAAAGTCCATCAAAAACAAGGAGAAAGCTTGAAGGAATATGTCAAGCGTTTTAACCAAGCCGTCCTAGAGGTAGAGGAAGCTAGTGACAAGCTGGTTGTTTTGGCTATGATGGAAGGACTCCGCCCATGCCCATTGTTCAACTCCCTCTCAAATAACATTCCTACAACCTTGTCAGCGCTCCAAAGCAAAGCTGACAAATACATTACAGCAGAAGAGTTAGCTGAGGCCAAACGAAGGAGGCGAGGAAAGGATGACCATAAAAAGAAGGATTCACCTTGCCATCTGATGAGATCGACTCATTAAGCTCGAATTTCTTGGGATGATGTCCACATCCTCTAGAGTTTTCACCTCGCCTATAGTTCTCACCTTGTCCGTGGGGTTCACCTCGCCTATGGTGCTCACTTCACCTCAACTTATCGACATGTGATGAAAGACGCCTTAGCAACTGCAGGTCGCCAAAGTCTTTATTTTGCAAAATCTCCATGTATTTATAATTTTGATCGCAAACTCTTTTGAGATAAGTAATAAAATTTTTCCACTTTATTTTTATCGCCATTATTCGCCGTTATATACCAAGTGCAGGTTTTATGTCGCCGATATCAAGATCGCCAGTTCGTTACAAAACGATAGAGGCATCTTGATTGCCATTGCAAATGTCGCCAATATCAAGCACCCATTCGTTGCGAAATGATAAGGTGCCTTGATCGCCATTGCGAATGTCGCCAATATCAAGCGCCCATTCGTTGCGAAACGATAAGGGGTCTTGATCGCCATTGCGGATGTCGCTAATATCGAGAGCCCATTCGTTGCAAAACGATAATGTTCATTGATCTCCATTCCGGATGTCGCCAATATCGAGTGCCCATTCATTACAAAATGATAAGGCGTCTTGATTGTCATTGTCGATGTCGCCCATTCATTACGATATGATAAGGCGTTTGGATCGCCATTGTGGATTTTGCTAATATCAAGAATGCCCATGCATTACAACATAATAATACATCTTGATCGCCAATCGCCAATTTTTCCAAAGTGGATTATCGTCAGTTTCTCCAAAGTGGATTGTCGCCAATTTCGCCATTTCGCCAATTCCAACTTGTTGACTTCGCCAAAATCATGATCGTTATTTCACTGGTTTGATT
>BRYF01000010.1:4102500-4117500 GCA_030159135.1 Actinidia polygama
AGCCAACTAGGCCTAAATGATAATCGTATATAATTTTCAATTCAAAATACAAAATAGTTACAAAGCTACAACATATTCTAAATGATTTTTCTATTTTGTGATGATTTTAAATCCTTGCTGCTAACAAAGCTACTTATGGCCATAACATGGCATGTTCACATCGATTTGACATATTATCATAATCATGTTTTGAGACAAGTGAGATTTCACATGAATAACAGCAAACACTTCATGCAAATAATGCCAATAATTAACACAAATAGAGTACCAATTTTAAGTTATATAACTTTCCCAACTATTCATAGTTCTAGTCATTTCTTTCTTCTATCCAAACTTCATATTTTCTCAAATGTTTAATATTTATCTACCATTTCAAACTATTTGTGCAAAGCATTTAGATTCTATTAGTATCATTTTCTTTTAAATAGCCATTGAAGATCATGTGATTTTCAAGTAATCATGTTACATGTAAGGCCATTTAGGCACTGTGATGTAATTTATTTCAATGGATAGAATTAAAAGCCATAAGACTACATCCAAATGAAGGGCTGACATCTTTATTATGTTAGGGCCACCTTACAGAGTCATATAGGGTTGTTCATGCTTGTGAGTTTAGCCTGCCACAGCAGCTGCTTAAACACACACGCATTGGGCTCCGTTGAGAATTGGGTGTCTGCCTCTTTGTTTTCCTTCTTCACTATGTTAATCTTCTTGTATCTAATTTTCATTCAATGTAGCCGAGCTTGTATGAACTAAGGAGTAAGGTAGAAACAATCAAAAGTAACAAGCATCTTAAATTTAGATTAGCTATGAAACCTTCAAGATGATCATGCTCTTAAAGCTCTTGTGCATAGAAACAATCAAAAGTAACAAGCATCTTAAATTTAGATTAGATATGAAACCTTCAAGATGATCATGCTCTTAAAGCTCTTGTGCATGCTTTGGCTTTGGTAAAACGTCAAATACTCAATTAAGGACACTTCTAACATAGGTCACAACAAACCCGTTGACATAGCCTCTAGTTTTTTCATTTGCCTACCACATCAAAGTACCACATGTTATAACAGGGATAACAAAGAAGCAGCAATCATAAAACAGATTTAAAGCCATCACAATTACTCAGATCAAGACTCAAAACAGGAAGATTGGGAAAATATTTGATGGAATGAATTTATGTAGTCCCTTTTTCATGGCTGCTTGACCTAACTTTGCTGCCCAAATCCTAGTAACAGGGAGGAAGAAGAAGAATAAGAAGAAGAGAGAGAGAGAGTGGCAATTTCATCTCAAAAAACACATTCTGAATTGGGAATTGAGGTATACCTGAGAATCAGGTCACTATTACTCTTTGAAACTTCAGAAAAGGAAAAAAATCTCAAAAAACGCCTTTTCACGGTTGGGATTTGTGATGCCTAATTCATTTGATTCTTCAATCTAACATCAAAGCATCGCATGTGACACAGGGTATAACAACTAGAAGCAATCGTGAAACAATTAAGCTATCACAATTACTGAGAATCAAAAATTAAAATAGTAAAATGGGGGAAAAGAGAACATAGAAGAGGGAGAAAATATGTATCAGAATACAGTCAAACCTCTCTGGTGAGGAAGAAACCTAGAAAGACTTCGATCAAAACAAGCAATCCATATAAAAGGGAATTGCAATCAGGAAGCCAGTGGACTAAATCCTGCATCTCCAACAGCGACGGTCCACTAAACTGTTTCGGTAAAGCAAGAAGTTCAAAATGATATTTCTCATGTCAGCATTAGCTTTGTTAATTTGATTGGGCTCAGAGAAACAAATGGCAGGCGGGGGTTCGTACAAGGCAAGACTGACAATTTTTTATTCAGGCAGAAAAATGATGCAGAACAAAAGAAGTTCTCGGGGAAAAGGAAGGACATAGAAGACGGGGAAAATAAAGTACAATAACAATATCTGAATCAAAGGTACAATACTTGGGTAGCCAAAGGCTTTGAGTACATTGTTCATCCCCAATTTACCGGACTTTGAGGTTCAACCCCTAAAAAGATTTGGGATCTCCAAGTCATTTGGATCCAACACCCAAGCATGGCATGTAATACTGAAAAGGAAGCAATCATGAAACAAATTAAGCCATCACAATAACTGAAAACGACCAATGAAAATAGAAAGATGATGGAGAAAATAAAGTAGAAGAAGGGGAAAATATTATTTGGATTTAAATGATGACTTAAAGAAGAAGAAATCTTACTTTGACCAACAACGGGTGATCAAACTTTCACTAGTTTTGGATTCCGATATTTCTCATTATTAATTTATCAGTAGCTCATGGAGAAACCTCACTTTACTTGCCTATGAAGATCTGCCTCCAAGCTTTGCAATTCATCCAGACAAACTAAATTTAAACATGACCCAGAAACAAAATTCAAATCTTGTGTGCACGTGTGTTGCAATCAAGAAGAAGAAACACCACTTTTATCAGCAATCGGTGATCAAAGATCTGCAATTCATCTAGAAAAAATAAATTTAAAACAGAACCCAAAAACAAATTCAAAGTTTGTGAAGAATAAGAAGAATGAATATCACTTTTATCAGCAACTTGCAGCCCATGAGCTGAGCACCCTAACTGTGGTCATATTTGCCACAGGAGCAAAATCTTTCTGAATAATCAAAATTCCATACCGCTGTAAGAAGATTAGATTAGCGGCTTCATTTTCATTCCTTCTGGTAATGGGACAAGTTCCCATATCTCATTCTTATTAAGGAAGAAATATCCTTTCATCGCATTGGTATACAGCCGAAAAATAAAAGAGGAAGAAGGGGTGTTCTTAAGGCTACCGAAATGTAGAGGTAGAAAAATAAAAGAGGAAGAAGGGGTGTTCTTAAGGCTACCGAAATGTAGAGGTAGAAAGGTAGAAAGAAGAATGGGAATTGAAGTGGTACAAATACTACTATTTATAAACAAGCCAATCATTCGAGGATAGGAATCTGTCCGATCTCAAAAGAATGTACGGGTTTGGATGGTAATGAAAAGAAGGGAGTCGGGTTAGCTGGATTCGGGATTGGATCAATTAATATGGTTGTGTTGGGTAGGATAAAAGATGTTCTTCTCGGTCATCACTAGTTGCTGCCTCATAGTAGCGATACACATTGGGAGCAAGTGAAGACCCGACTCTAATTCCCCTCATTGCTCTAGGAAGACCGAGATAAACTAAAGATAGAGGGTAGTGGGTCCCCGGATAAGGACGAAAGATGCGCAACTATATGACATAGAAGGTCAACCCAACCAAATATGTTCAATTTCATAACTCTGTACAGACAAAGACGTGTATCCCTCCTAACCCAACAAATGGAGGCTTGAAAGCCCCCTTACAACTAGGGGAGTAAGAACTCTTAAGCCTCAACAGATAGCGAAAGCAGACCTAATTTTCTTAGCTGGAGTACGAAGGAGTGTTCTATCTGTTTCCTAGCCAGTCAAAGGTAGTGCTAGTCTTCCTTATGGTTAGAAATAGTCACTTAGTCTTCGCTATAGTCCATTATGTTGGAAATTGGCTCTAACTTAATGTTTGGGTTTCAAGAGTTTGGCCCATCTATTTTGAAGGACAATCCCTCCCAATGGAGCTTTTGAGCTCCCAAGGAAACTTTAACTTTCTTAGTTAATGGCTCTCAGAATTTGTGTATTTGAGGCCTATATATACAGCTCATATGAATATGTATTCAGTGTGCTGAGAAGAGAGTGTAGATGTAGAATGAGGCAGAGAGACTGTGACGGAGGTGGTGGTGGTTACTCTGCCACCACCAAACTACCAGTGAAAGAGTGAGATACAATGTGTATTATATTTGTAAATCTTTCTCTACATATAGTGAATCTGTTGCACCACCCGAGCACCGCGAGTTGCCTAACCTCATAAAATAATTTTGTGTGCATGAGTGTTTCTCTGTGTGTGAGTGATTTATGCTTGTTTTGGGGCACAACAAATGGTATCAGAACCAAGGCAGAGTTTCGATTTTTTGCATTAGTGTTATAACGTATTTTGAGAACCCCATCGTGTTTGTCTCGAGAGTAATCTTGTGGTTCAAACCGCGAGCCAAACCGAGCACGTGCGAGCCCTCACGCTCCCACCTGAGTATCGGCACATGACATCCACGCGCACAACGCACCACCAGAGGTTGAAGACGACTGGGATTCACTCTCCCATGCGCCGCCCATGCCCGCGCGTTTCCTAGTTCACGCGCACCCCACAGTCCACCCACTACACGCCCTCAATTAGCGCTTAGTCAATGCTCATTTAGAGACCCAATCAGTGCCTCGTCTACACTCTATCAGCGCCACGTCAGTGCTTTGTCAGTGCATAGTCAGCAAATGAAATATTCCCTTGGTTTGGGAAAATTACAGAACAGTCCCTGGAGTTTGAAAACCTTATTTTTCGATATCTCATTTTGGAGAAAATTACAATTTGGTCCCAAACTTTGTGGAAATTAAGTTTGGTAATTTGGTCCTTGGACTTTCTAAAAAAAATTTAGTTTAGTCCCCCAAGGTTTTCCTACATTCCGAAACTATCTACGAGGTCCGAATTTGTGTATTTTGACCCCTATCAGTTTTGGTGAAGTTAAAATTTGTTCTAATGGCAGAATCCACATATGGGTAGATTCTGGACACTCCTACTATCTCTGTGCACGCCTTGTTTGAAGTGGGGAAAATGGGTAGTAGAACTTCAGCATGATTGAGATGCGAAGGTATGGAGGTCTTGTGATGGAAATTGTTTGAATCCTCATCTCATTGGTTGGACCTTGGATTCATTTGCAGACTTTGAAGTCTTTGGTTAGCATTCAGCCATTTGGAAAGAACTTTGTCAGTTCTTTTTGGAAGTACTTTCCGGAGCATGACACTCGCAAGATTTAAAGAAATCAGATTTTGGAAAGGCTCTAGCCTTTTGGAAAGAGGATTCAAATTGAAAGACATCCCATTGAGACTATTGAGTTGAATTGACCAAAATTTGGATCCGTCATTGGAATTGGTTGGCCGATTCGCCAGAATTGAATTTGTTTGAATCTGGAGTTTGGGCGATACTCCAAAAAAAATGGCTTTTTCATTTTGCACTGGAATTTGTTCTGGTACTCCAAAAGAGGGGGGATATGGCACAAAAGTCAGCAAGGAGGTTTGCCTCCCACATTGGGCGGAGGGGGTGAAGATTGTTGAAGACATCCGCTACATGTGAGAAGGGTCAGAGGAGGAATCTCATTATATGGTTACTAGCATTTATGGGAAGGCTCTCAGAATAGGGATCTTATATCTGACTATAGCATTTGTGAAGAAGGCTTTCTGAGTAGCGATCTCATGTATGAGAAGGCTCTCAAAATAGGGAGCTCATATTTGTCTATAGCTGTTTAAGAAAGTTTTCTGAGTAGGGATCTCATATTTGGCACCAGCATCTGTGAGATCACTTGGATATATCTTGAGCATTTGTTTGGATCACTTGGATTTGGTTCGATATGTCTAGAACATTTGTGATTCATTTTTGATTGGCTCAAGCACTTGTGTTTTCATGGAACTCAAAGATCTCTTAGATCTGACTATAGCGTTTGTGAAGAAAGTTTTCTGAGTAGCGATCTTATGTGTGAGAGAAGGCTCTTAGAATAGGGATCTCATATTTGTCTATAGCAAGTTTAAGAATGTTTTCTGAGTAGGGATCTCATATTTGGCACCAGCATATGTGCACTTGGATATATGTTGAGTGTTTGTTTGGATCACTTGGATTTGGTTCGATATGTCTAGAACATTTGTGATTTAATTTTGATTGACTCAAGTACTTGTGTTTTCATGAAACTCAAAGATCTCAGCAATGTAGAGCTTCTTCACAAGTGTCGAGAAGGTCGTGACTGGGTCAAGTTTCTACTGCTTGAACTTGACCAATATATGGCACCGAAAGGCATACTTGGATTTGGTTCGATATGTCTAGAACATTTGTGATTTAATTTTGATTGACTCAAGTACTTGTGTTTTCATGAAACTCAAAGATCTCAGCAATGTAGAGCTTCTTCACAAGTGTCGAGAAGGTCGTGACTGGGTCAAGTTTCTACTGCTTGAACTTGACCAATATATGGCACCGAAAGGCGCATAGGTGGCAGCGTTACTCTGATTGGGAGAAGTTTTTTGCCAAGGTGGAGATTGTTGGAAATTGGCTGTAACTGCTTGGGTTCCAAGAGTTTTTGCCAAGGACAATTCTTCCCAAAGTTGCTCCCTCCCAATGGAGCCTTTGAGCTCCCAAGGAAACTTTAACCTTCTTAGTTAATGGTTCTCAGAATCTGTGTATTGAGGCCTATATATACAACTCATATAGATATGTATTTAGTGTGCTGAGAAGAGAGTGTAGTCTGTAAAGTGAGGCAGAGATGTGAGAGAGTGAGATACAATATATGTATTGTATTTGTAAATCTTTCTCTACGTAGACGAATTGCCTAACCTCATAAAATATATATATCTGTGTGCGTGAGTGTTTTTGTGTGGGTGGATGGTTTCTGTTCGTTTCTGGGCACAACACATTAGTGGGTCTATAGTCTATTCCTTCTTGTCTGGTAAGCAAGCAAGGCGAATGAACTTGCATTCCGTCCCATCGTCTCACCACAACACAAGCTGTGGTATAAGTGTATAAATCTAATATGTCTATACCTCACTCATCATGCCAAACTCACCGATTCATATAAAGTTTATTACCTAGCTTCTGTTGTCATTCAGCAGTGGTTTTTGATAAATTGATGGTCAAGCACAAATGAGGCAGCTTAGCAACAGTGTGATCTGCAAACGAGCATCAACCTAATTGACTTTTTAGCTTGAAAACCTGCATGGAGATTGATATTAAGGCCCTAATCAGTCTGCAATTCAGCCAGACAATATAAATTTAAATAGAATCCCAAAAGGAAATTCAGAATTTGTGTGCAATCAACGAAGAAGAAGAAGAAGAAGAAGAACCCAAAAAGGTTAAACAGAACCCAAAAAAGAAATTCAAAGTTTGTGTGTGTGTGTGCACTCAACAAGTAGAAGAAGAAACCTCACTTTCATCAACAACATGAGATCCGCACAACATAAATCTTAAGCAGAATCCAAGAAACAAAATTCAGAGTTTATGTGTGTGCAATCGAAGAAGAAGAACTTCACTATGATCAACAATTTGAGATCGATGAATTTGAATTATGTGTCTGTGGAATCGCAAAGGAGAAGACCAGATCAAAGATCTGCAATTCAGCCATACAATATAAATTTATAAGAACCAAAAAAAGAAATTCAAAGTTTATGTGTGTGTGCAATCAAGAAGAAGAAGAAGAAAACCTCACTTTGATCAACAATTGGAGATTGATGAATTTGAATTCTGTGTCCGTGCAATCGCAAAGAAGAAGACCAGATTAAAGATCTGCAATTCAGTCATACACTATAAATTTAAAAGACCAAAAACGAAATTCAAAGTTTGTGCGCGTGTGCAATCAAGGAGGAGAAGAAGAAACCTTAATTTAATCAACATGAGATGTGTGATATGAAATTCACAGATCTGCAATTCAGTCATACACTATAAATTTAAAAGACCAAAAACGAAATTCAAAGTTTGTGCGCGTGTGCAATCAAGGAGGAGAAGAAGAAACCTTAATTTAATCAACATGAGATGTGTGATATGAAATTCACAGATCTGCAATTCAGTCATACACTATAAATTTAAAAGACCAAAAACGAAATTCAAAGTTTGTGCGCGTGTGCAATCGAGGAGGAGAAGAAGAAACCTGTATTGTCTGATGAACTTGCCGGCTAAACTTCTAAGGTTTCGAAGAAATTGAAGGAGCAAATACGTACAAATAGAGAGAGGGGGGATTTTCACTTTGATCACAACTGGAAGATCAATGATCTGCAATAAAGCCAGACAATATTAATCTAAACAGAACCCACAAACTAAATTCGAATTGTGTGTAAAATCGAGAATGACGGATGGACATGTAGGGCTAAACTTCTAGTGTTTTGAAGAAATTGAAGGAAGCTGAAACTTTTTCTCCTGGTGGAATTGGAATTGGTTCAGGGATCCTGAATTGGGATTTTGCGCCGGTGGAATTGGGGAATGAGATCTGTATGAAGATTTTCTATTGATAAATACATATAGAAAGAGGGGGAATTTTCTGTTGGAAGCGCAACGGCTAGTTGGGATTTTGTGCCGTTGGAATGGGGGATGAGATCTGTATGAAGATTTGCTATTGACGAATTTGAGAGAGAGAGAGATACATACATATAGAGAGGGGGATTTTCTGTTGGAAGTGTAACGGCTAGTTGTCGTACTCGTACATAAGAGCAATTCCCGGTTGATAAATCGATAGCGCCAATATTTGGGAACTCCAGTTCCACAAGGGGAAGAAGTTTCAGAGGAAGGCTCTGTTTAGAAGCTACGAATAGAAATGGAAAGGAGTGGAAAGTTGGAAACCACCTGGTAATTAATTTTACAGAGCAATGTTTTAGAATTTTGTTTGGCTGGAAACTTCTTTCTCAAACAGTTTCTAAATTCTCAAAAATTAATTTAATTAACGTTCACTAGTTATTTTTTTTTTCTTTATTATAATGAATTTACCCAATTACTCTTACGAAAGTATTTGAGTAAAACCGGTTATTGTGGTAAACTCACTATGATAATGGGAAAAAAATTACAATTGAAAAAAAAGAGGGTGTAAAAATTATTATCATTAATATTATATAAAAACAATGACAATTTTTTATTTTAAAACATGTTTTGAAAATATTCTATAAAATTAATTCTGAAAAATTAAAATAAAAAAATTACGACCAATTAGTACCCACTAATTATTAATGGATGTTTGAAAGGGAAAAGATTGGGTATAGACCTAACATTTAGCATGATATGCACAAACTTGAACTGACAATCTTATAATTGGGAGACCAAACGTTTGCAGGGCCGTCCCTAAGTTTTTTGGGAGCCCAGGCCAAAAAAAATTTTGGACCCTAAAATTTAAGAATTTTTTAGAGGCTTAAAATAAAAATGGCTCTAATTTGAGTTTTCAATGTTCCCAAATAAAAATGGGTAACCCTAAAATTTGAAAAAATTTAAATATTTTTTGGGATCCTAAAATTTGAAAAAAGTTTAGAGGGCCTAGGCTATGGCTTGGTGGGCCTTAACCCCACGAACGAGTCTGAACGTGACACTACAAAATTGAAACTAAGCAGTTTATATGTTTGGAACTCGTGGAAAGGAAAACAAAGGAATGGAAAAATAAAGAAAGTGAGTAAAAGAAAGATTACATGAAAAATAATTCATTACTTTTGCAAAAAAAATAAGAAAGAAAATAATTTTTTTCAATTTTTGATTTTACAAGAAAGATTAAAGGAAATGATAAGATAGCTTAAATAAACAAATAGAAAAGGAAAAAAGAAAGAAAAGAGTGAAGAATGTGAAGGGGCAATTTTGAGATGAGAAGGAAGAAAAATATTTTTCTTGCTTTCCCACTAAAACTAAGAACAAAACAAGAGAAGATAAAATTATTTTTTCATTTTTTTCTATGTTTTCCCTAAGTTCCAAACAAAGCCTAATTTTTGGAGGAAAATCAGGTAAAATTTATTTATTTTTTTCTTCTCATTTGAAATTTTCCTTTCACAATATTTCATCTTTTTTACCTTTTTTTTAGTTTATTTAATTGCTTTCATTTATTACATTTCCTATTTATTCTAAAACCAAATAAGAGAAAAGAATATGTTTCTTTAATTTTCTTACAAAAACAAAGAGAACTAAATAATTTTCCCTAAAACCTTCATTTCACTTTTACTTTCTCTTCCCCTCTTTCCCTTTCACGAACTAATTTTCCCTAAAATATTCATTTCACCTTTAACTTTTCTTTTCTTTTTTTTTTCCTCTAAAATTAGTTGATCATCTAGTTTTAAATCTCGTGCTTAAGCGTCTAGACATAGATGGCTCAGACAGGCCTCGGCTAGGCGATTTAGACTCTTAACCTAGCCCAAGTAAGTGCCCAAGTGTGTCGTTGGGCGACCATAACAACTACTATACATTGAAGTAGCTCTAATTATTTTGTAATTTTTGAACCATTATGCAAATTCTAAGGAAAAAAATAATGATATGTAATTTGATAAATTTTGGGATGAGCATTCACAAGACCCAACTATGTGTTCGAAATACTTTCCAGGTTGAACCAGGCCCAATATGGTAATTAAACTTCAGTTTTTGTAGTCCATTAAAGAAAACCGAGGCCCATGAGTCAATGCATCACCCAAATGGCCCAAAGGCCTAACCATACGTGTCTGTGCAATGTGGATAGATATCTGTATTTTTTCGTCCAACTTTTTACACTTTTTTCCTTTCTCTTGACCACGTGATAAATTTAAAAATATAAATTTTATTTAAATTTTTAAAAAAAATTCACTAAAAACAAAATTAATTAATATTTTTTTACATGAAGAATCTGAAAATGTAAATATTTTATTCAATTTTTTTAAAAAAAATCACTAAAAGAAAATATTAGCAAATTTGTCGACTATTTTTTTTTTATCTTTCAGTGATTTGTTTTTCAAATTAGACTCCTCTCATTAAGAAAAAAATTTATATTTTAATCAAACAGTGAAAAAAGCTCATTATACGGAACAACTTGAAAACTGAAATAACTAAAAAAGAAATATTAGGCCAAGTTGGAATTTATTAATAATCGTGAAACTTAAATCTCGTTAATTCTTCAAACTAAGTTTAAACAATCTAATACTCGGCTCTTATAATGTTTAAGAAATTCAAACACCTCGAGCTCGGCTAAATTAAAACTCGTTCGAGATTATAAACAAACCAAATTTGAGGTTAATTTGTATACATTTTTAGATTCCTCTCGTTAAAAGAAGAAAAATATAAAACTCAAAGTTTGCAAATCAAGTTTAGACAATTTACTGTTCGGCTTTTATTAGCCACCCTAGCCAGAAGTTGAATTCTCTTTTGGCGGATCAATTGATAAGGAGCCAAGAGAAAATTATTCAAATTTTAAAAAAGTCGATGTATATTATTTCATGAACAGATCTAGAACTCTCTTTTCTTAAAAGTGTGAAAGCATATGAGACTTAGCAATGGGGTTCAAACTCTTATAATTTCATTTTTATTTTCAAATTGTTAGTATACTACGAGCTTTTCTGAATTTTTAAGGAGATGATTATTTAGATTTATAAGGAATCAAGAGGCTAATATTTTTAAATACCCAATTTAATATTTATTTATTTATTTATTTTAAAGAAATTTTGGGTGTCCACCTCTGATTTTGACTATCTCATGCTCAACTTGGAAAGGTAGAAGAAATATCTCAAGAGCAATCATAAGCAGGAAGAGCTCATTTAATTTGATTCCCTTTGGTTGGCCTCAAAACTCGTACGTCTCTCGACTTATCCTCAAGTCTATATGATTGCCGAAAGACACCTCTCTCTCTCTCTCTCTCTCTCTCTCTCTCCAATTGAATAAACTGCCACCAGAGATGATTCGCTCTTGTGGTTTACAAGCAAAATGGCTGGCTAGGGCATGGACCATGTATGAGTGGTGGACTTGTTCATAAAACAAAAGCAAGTAAAGAGCAATTGTTGCAAGTGAAACGACAGTCATATTCTTGACAATGAGGTTACAATATAGTTTTCATTTTTTTATGCCGACCTTGAAAAAGTATCGGTCCACGATTTTATTACTACTGCCCTTTATGGTGACTATTTTTCCACAAGTTGATGGTCCTTCCTATTGTAACCCTATTGTCGAGATTCTCAACCTCGAAGCAACTTGTTTGGAAGGACCATAACTGTGCGGAGATGGTCATCACGAAAAGGTAATAAAACGATGGACACATACTTTTTTTAAGGTCAGTATTTAAAGTTAAAAAATCTCACGTAATTGCTTACAAAACAAGTAATAGCCAATGATAAGCATCGCATTCTCTTTGGTTTAATTTTCAGAATCAATTTTGCAAAAAATTTGTTTGAGAGATAATTTTCGAAATTTATTTTCTGAGAATTTCATAAAAAAGAAAGCATTTTTATAAAAGTATTAAAAAGATGTCTTCAAATCCTCAAAAATCACTATTGCTTAAAAATAAACAACATATTAATATGAAAACAATAAATAATTTTGTTCTCAAAATTAGTTTTTAAAAAGGTATTGGACAAAATTGATTCTGAAAAATGAACCAAACAGAATAAACTCCGTTGATTATTGGTTTTCTTACTTAGCTAGTGAACACATGAAACCTTCGTTATACTAACTAAACAACACCTAGCTACGAGTGATAAAGCTACCCATCATCCACTGCAACAACATTTATACTTATTTAGGCTCCATTTGATAATGCTTAAAAGTCAAGTTTTTTTTAAATTTACTATCAAAAAAGTCAATATTTTTTCACTTTTTTACTTTTTTGGTTTTACTTTAGATAAAAATAAGCAAATAAACAAAAATAAAAAAATAAAAAATATAATCGAAAAGCTCAAATAAGTTAGTTCCAAACGGAGCCTTAATTGTTAAGGCACAAGAATTTGCTAGGTTGCTGGCTAAAGTTATCTTGTATTCTAGTTGTTAACAACGGATTGACTAACATGTGCAATGGAGAACAAAAGAATTTGATACGTTAACTACTTGTATCTTGGATAAAGTGCACCAATCTCCCCCTGAGATTTTAATTAAGTCATTGGCTCTCTCTGACCAGACTATGTTGGTTCACATAGGCAAACGACGTGGCTAAATGACATAATTACCCCTTACCTGTTTCACATGTATACTAATCCATGAAAATATTTTTATTGGGATATCTTCTATTCTATAAAGACCTTTATAACCTCTATACGTATTAAAATTTTGATTAAAAGATACAAAAGTTCACTAAAGAAGAAAAAAATTGATTAAAAATTATTTTTACTCAATAAATTAGTTAATTCTTTGGTCCTTAGCGATTTTTTTTTTAAATTTGAACAAAAATCTTAATTTCTAGTTAAAAAGAACTCGATTTATATTTTCGGCTCTCTCGTCTAATGAAATAGAAAAAATATAAAATTTTAATCTAACTATGAAAAATGTTTACTAAAGACAAAAAGAAGTTGAAAAAATCATTTTGAGTTGAGAAATTAATAATTGTTTTTGACTTTTGTGAGTTTTTTTACCAATTTAAACAAAATCTTTATATTCTCGGGTTCATATCATCAAATATAATAACAAAAGTATAATTTTTGTATAAAACAATAAAAAATTCAATAAAGAGAAAAAAAATTGAGAAAATGTAATTTTCACTCGATAAATTAGTTAATTTTGTTGCCCTTAGTGAAAGTTTTTGCAAATTTGAATAATTTTTATTTTATTTTCATATTTCTCTCGTCAAGTGAAAGCAAAAGATAATAAAAATATTTATCAGAAGATTACATTTAGTGATTTTTTTTTGCAAATTTAAATAAAATTATTACATTTTTAACTTTCTCTCATCAAGTGAAACCGAAAAGTATAAAATTTTAATAAAATGATAAAAAAAATCAATAAAGATGAATAAACTCAAAAATCAAAATAATTATAAAAATCACAAAAATAGAGATTCTAATAGCTATTTGATAGGAAAAATCAATTGATAGAAACTCAGGGGTATTTTGGGCAAATAAAATACTTTTTGGCTGATGTCAGCAAAATCCCTCTCACGGAGCAAACGTCCACTCAACGGCATGGGTGCAATGGTCTTGAAGATATTAATCTCAGGAAGGGGAGGGAAGTAACTTAGATAGAAACCTCAGGGGAGGTTTGTGTAATTTACCCTAATATCTTATACTAACACACCCTGTAATGTTTGCAATGGAGATGCTCTATCAAATTATCTATTCTATACACAATTTTTATTTTAAGCAGTGGTTTAGTATCTTAGAATTATTACTAATGAACTGTACCACACAATTTATTTTTTTACCGGAAGTAAAGGTTAAACGAGTTACTACCGTAGATTACTACCAACCGGCGTTTGATACTTCAAAAAAACTGAACCACCGAGACCACTTCCTTAGAATTTAAGTGGTACAACCAGACTCAGGGGCGGAGGGAGTAAGAGGCAAGAGGGGTCAATCGAAAAAATAAATTACATTATAAGTCCACAAAAAAATTACACTATCATCCTAATAAAAAAAAATACACTACTTTGACTCCACTGAATTTTTTTTATATTATCCCATAATTATATATAATTTTATGATTTTAATCCCATTGAACTAATATCCTGGCTCCGCCCTTACAACCAGTTACAACTAACTTCGAATCTAAGTTACTATATTAGTTCCAAATTGTCCAATTTACACATTTTGATAAAGTCGAAAAGTACCTAGATATTATATGTAGAATGCCGGTGTTTGAAAACGGGATTGGACCAGTTGGACTCGATGTAACGTCTGGTCCGATCACCTTCAAAACCCAATTTCTGGATCATACCGTCGGTGATTTTTCTAGAATAACATGGAACACCAGTTCAACCGGGATTTTTAGTACTATTACAATAGCGACCACATCCACCTGTATCCTTTAATAGTTCACTAACCTAACCGATCCGATTTTCGAAACATTGGTTAAGAGTCTTGAGACACAGCAACTGTTCCAGTAGAGCTTACGCTGATGCACAAAAGAACAAAGCAAAGAAAATGCATGTACGTGGATTATTGAGTATCGTAGTACAGTTCTTTTGGAAGATAAGTTCAGAGCAAAGGTCCGAAAATCTAATTCCAAAGATCTGAAGACTAATAAAACTTGTGCACACCCGTGCACGCCCAAAGTATTCCTTCCTTCTTGGCAGTTACTTGAGCGTAAATTTCGCCATTCATCCTTATAGTTTTACTATAGTTCCAATTTAAACATTTAGCGGTGAGTGTTTACTCGATACGTGTACAGAATTGATTCTTGAAATAAATTAATTTATTTTTATTTTTTTCTTATTTTTTTGTAGTTATTGTAATTATAAAACAACGGTTATCAGCAATTATAGTTGTATTGTTTTGAAAA
>BRYF01000010.1:4157500-4160000 GCA_030159135.1 Actinidia polygama
CATTGTAAAACTTTGGATTTTTTTAACGTAATTCTTCATTGCTATTATTATTTTGCTTTTCCAGACCCTAACGCTCGACAGTGAGGATTGGCTTTATGGTCTCATGGGCTCGACATTGAGTTGGCCATCTTTTCTCAGCCCAAAGCATGGCCCATTAGCTTCCTTTTGGAGCCCAATTCTACCACCAGAGAAATATAACAACTCTTACTTGGTAACTTCACTCGAATTGCACACTTAAAAATTCAAAAACAAATATCATATATTATACTAATAATTTAAAAATAATTCTGAAATTGTAAGGGTTTGTACCCCAAATTATAATGGTTTATATCCCTATTAATAGATTTATATTAATATAAAAGTGTAAATTACTATCATATAAATATTGTCTCAAATATTGTCTCATTCTTCGTTATGAGAATACGTTTTGTTTGAGAATGTAAACCCTTGTATTATTATTATTATTTTTATTTAAATTTATTTGTCAGATTCTCTTAACTAGGAATCACTTATATTTTCGCATTCCAATTTTCGCATCTCAAATACATCCTTGAGCGTAATATAGTAGTAGATGGTAATAAAAATACTATTGTTATAATCACTATCGTTTATAAAAAAATTTAGACTGTTTTTGGGTCAAAAATTTGGTGAGAAAAAAAGAATATATATATATATATATATATATATATATATATGATTCAATAGTTCTGAACAGTTGGATTGTCAAAAAAAAAAAAAAAAACTCACCAAGTATGGAATTCAAACAAGTCTTAATATCAAATGAATTGAATTTTTAGCTATTTTATTTTATTTTATTGTCTTTAATAAACTTTTTCTTTAAATTGTTTGGTTAAAAAATTTCTACTTTTTTTTGTTCTACTTGATCAGGAAAATCGAAAAAAGTAACAATTTTCTTCGAATTTAGAGAAAAAAATCATTGTAAACAAAAAAAAAATGCTAATTATCAAGTAAGAATGATTTTTTGTCTTTATTTAAACTTTTTTCTCTTAAAATTAAAGATTCAAACAAAAATTGATCAGGTTTTTTTTTTATAACTTAGTATTTAGTTCGGCCTAACGATATAATAATTCGAGAGATCAATTTCACTTTTTACTAGTGGAGGTCCAAATAAAGTCGAAACAAACCCACTATCACAAAAGTGATCAATAAGTTGCCGCTTTCCGGCCATCTATTCTTGCTCCTTTTTCCAGCATATTTGAGTAAAACTTTGCATTAAGAGCTTGAATTGATAAATTCCAATTTCCAATTGTTATTCTTTTTTCATCAATTTTGACTCGATATGGTATGTTCTAATTTTTTTGGAAAATAATTTTTACACCCCAAAAAGTGATTTCTACATTCCTATTTTGAAGTGTAGAAATAAATTTTTATTTTTTTATTCCATCAAATCATCAGATAAAAACTCATCTCATCTCAGACATTACCTCTCCAAATAATGCATTACTACTTTCTATGTGTATGATGCAACGGCCATTAAACAAAGGTTTTAATTTATTACAATTGAAATTACAGAGTTTAATTTGTTCTCATTGTAAAACTCTCGGGTGTTTTTACGTAATTCTCCATTGTTATTATTATTTTGCTTTTTCCAGACCCTAACGCTCGACCGTGAGGATTGGCTTTATGGTCTCCATGGGCTCGACATTGAGTTGGCCATCTTTTCTCAGCCCAAAGCATGGCCCATTAGCTTCCTTTTGGAGCCCAATTCTACCATCAGAGAAATATAACAACTTTTACTTGGTAACTTCACTCGAATTGCACCCTTAAAAATTAAAATAAAAATAAAAATCATATATTATACTAATAATTTAAAAATAATTCTGAAATTGTAAAGGTTCGTACCCCAAATTATAATGGTTTATATTCCTATTAATAGATTTATATTAATATAAAAGTGTAAATTACTATCATATAAATATTGTGTCATTCTTCGTTATGGAAAATTGTTTGAGAATGTAAACCCTTGTATTATTATTATTATTATTATTATTATTATTATTATTATTATTATTATTTAAATTTATTTGTTAGATTCTCTTAACTAGAAATCACATATATTTTCGCATCTCAAATCCATCCTTGAGCGTAATATAGTAGTAGATGGTAATAAAAATACTATTGTTATAATCACTATCATTTATAAATTTTTTTAGACTGTTTTGTGGGTCAAAAAATTGGTGAGAGAAAAAAAAAAGTATATATATGATCCAATGGTTCCGAAAAGTTGGATTGTCAAAAAAAAATATTTTTATTTTTTCTCACCAAATCAAGAATTCAAACAGTCTTAATATCAAATGAAAGTATATATATATATATATATATATATATATATATATATATTTTTAAAATTGTTTAGTTAAAAAGTTTATACTTTTTTTTGTTCTTCTTGATCAGGAAAATTGAAAAAAGTAGCAATTTTCTTAGAATTTAGAAAAAAATCATTGTAGACAAAAAGAAAATGCTAATTTTCCGAGTAAGA
>BRYF01000010.1:4167500-4177500 GCA_030159135.1 Actinidia polygama
TGTGTACCCACGAGAGCCAAAATCGATGAAAAAGCTCAGAGAGGTGACTGCCAAGCATCCATGGTGGGATCATCAAAATTATCTCTCTCTCTCACACACAGTTGTTTGATCTTAATTTCGAATGGTGAAACATATGAACATTATGACTACCTCTGTCGATGAATGGAAGTTCTTGAACATGCTATTGAAGCTGATCAATGCTAAAAACACCATAGAAATTGGTGTTTACACAGGGTACTCTCTTCTTGCCACTGCCCTTGCTCTTCCTGATGATGGAAAGGTATTACAACAAATTGGTACTATTTTTTGTGTTGCCTATTTTTGATTTTCTTTCATTCTAGTGCATCCCTTTTGTGCACAAGTAACATGGAATCGTCTGCGCAATCGAGTGGAAAAATAAAAAGAAAAGAGAGACCCATGAACAATTTTGAGTTGCGGATTTCCTCCAATTGGCAAAAAATGGTGTGTGCGCATAACATAGCTTCTGTTGTGGTAAAAATCTGGGCAAGCAATACAATAGTCAATATTGCTCTGGATGGCCAGGTGGCAACCTCGAAAAAGACTCGGGTGACTTGCACAGCAATGAACAAACATAATCAGCCAGGGCGAGGCCGCTCAAAACTCCTCTGGCGTGCGAATTAGACTAAGGCGATTAGGCGAATAAAAATAGCAGAGCTCTGATAACATTGAGTTGTTGAGCGTAAAAGCATGTGTGTACCTCATAATGATGGGGAGCGGCCTTTATATAGGTGGATAATGGAGAGTCGTGTAAGAAAACTACGGCTTGATCCTCGGATGGCTAAGTATTGAAATATATCCTGGAGATGTCGGAGATTTAGTAGGGAGATCTGACATCTGGAGGATATACCGTGATTGTAGGTGTCGTGATGGAAATAATCTCTTCAGATGTGGTTTTCTTGTGGACATAGAATCCCAATGGAGATGGGAGTTTGGAGACAGAAGATTGGAAATAGAAGACCATGTATCGGATCTCGCCCATTCGTGATGTGGAGACTGGCGAGATTACGTTCACTAATTACAAGCAACGGTATGATGAGTGACTAAGATCTCTGGCGATGTAGTGTAAAGGTATCTCTACCATTGGCGAGATGGAGAATAACTGGTGACATGGACATGGGTGAGCATAGGTATTGTGGAGATTTTGCTTAGCCCTCTTGGGTGTCTTAAAATGTCGTTTGTTTTGTTTTTCAGCTCTTAAGCGTAAAAGCCTACCGGAGCAGCACTTTACTCGGAAGTCCGAGATCGAATCCACAGGGAAATTTGTTAGCACAGTTTATAAGTTGTAAATATAACTTTGAAGAAAGAAAAGTTGTTTGATTTGAAAAAAATTTGTAAAGAAAGATTTTTCTTTGTTTAAAATATAAAGAAATGGTATGATCTAAATACTTGGTTTTTATTCTTTCGTTAGATTTTCTAACTTCCCTCTCTTCTTCTGTACGCAATCAATTTCAAGGCAAGATGAGTTTGATTGGAAAATTTGGCAATGAATTTATTTTGTGTCTAAAAATGTGTTTTAGAAATTGACAATAATTTTTATCAAATTTTAAACCCTTAGAATGCAATTGATCTAAGTCCTAAGTTATAATAAGGAATCTTGTATAACCTAATCTTAGATTTATACAATTCAAGTTTTAATCTTTGTTGTAAAATTGTTCAATTTTAAACAACTCTTTTAAATTTGTGAAATAAAAGAAAGAACTAGTTTGTCTACGATTGAATTAAAACTTTGTATTTAGATCAAACCAATTGATTTTAGCCTATCATATTTAATTGAAAATTTGACATGTTTTGTTTTATATTTTTGATAATTAAAATAAAATTATAATATGTAGTTAAAAGCGTAAAGAAAATTAACTTCTTGACAGATAAGTAAATTAAGCAGTAAAATCAACCGAGAGGGAGGTAGAACCGTCCCATCTGATTGTGTAAGCGATAATGTAAAGCGATATTTAAAGCAGAAACTATAGTAATAATATCAACCTAGATTGGGGTATAACCGCCAAATCTGGTCATATAAGCGATAAAGTAAAAAGCGATAATTAAAGCGATAAAGTAAAGCGGAAATTATACAGAAATTTCACTTAGAATAATTAAACTAACTCGTGTATATATCTCTCAAAAGGAATTACAAGTAATTGAAAATTAAAAAAAAATAAAATAAAAATAAAAATAAAAACTAAGAACGCGAAGAACAAGAAGAACAAAAAAAAATTAAAGTTTTAAAAATAAAAGAAAACTTAAAACTTTTTAAAAACTAAAGATTTTTGATTTTCAAACTTTTTAAAATTCTAGACTTTCTCTCTCTAAAAAAACTTAATTTTTTCAAAATCTAAACCCTCCTATTTATAGAGAATTTTTGCAGTGTGAACTCGTCACGAAAATATCTTCAAATTTGAGGCGGTTACTATTCACGAAAAAAAATATCTTTTTTTATTTTTATTTTTAATTTTTTTTTTTAAGGCTGGACCGGTCGGGCTTCTCCTAGACCGGTCCAGGAATGGACAGTAACCATTTTTTTTGGTCTTCGGCCAGGTTTTTCTTCAATTCTTTTCGCCCATTTTGCTCCTTTTTACCTGAAACTATCGTACAAAACTCTTTGCGCAAAACGACACTTAATTTAACTATTTAATATGCATTTTAATGCTAAAATATAATATAATTCGACTACAAATACCTAATATTATGTGTTTATCAAACTCCCCAACTTGAATGTTGCTAGTCCCTTAGCAACTAAACTAACTTAGTATATATAAATATATATATATATATATATATATATATATATTTTAACTTTAATCAATGGTTTATAAATCATTTATTAACATAGCATGTACATAATCTATTTGCAAATATATGAATGATGCAACAAATTTGAAAATCATATTCATGAATCACTTTTGATTCAATCAAATATTATACCAATTGATTTTAGTTAAGCAATCATGTATTCATTCTATCCATTCAAATCGAGTCTCAACTTCAAGTCTCACATGGGTATGTCACTCACAATAAAATCACACATCTACAATTCTAGGCTCAATCCCATAAGCATGTTTTTATGACATGGATTCCAATGAAATTTCATGTTTTTAGTAACGCTCAATATATAGATGATATGTTCTATGAGAAGGACATAAAGATATATACATAAACAAATTATACATGGATTTTTTTTATTTTTTTTTTCAATTCAATTCATATCAAATGGCATCACTAAAGTCAACATGGACTTTGAAGCTTGTATTGACCTTGGTATCAAAAAGAATAGGTGAGACCAAAAAGGATGACAGCTATATAATGTGTTTTACGGAATTCTACCCAAAAAAAATGCTGCCATCCGACCCTTTTCTACTTACTGATACTATTTTCACCGTAAGTCAATACTTACTTTGAATCTTTGTACTTTCCCTTGGTTCTTATCAATAGAGGAGATGGAATTTATCCTTTAGAGAGCGAGATCTTTTCTTTTTGAGAATTTGGAAGGTTACTTTGCTTTTAGAGAGACTTATATTCCATTTTGTTTCAATCAGTAGAAATACAATCCCTGATTGATTGAGCTTGCCTTGTACCTTCCTCACCTTCATTTCTTTCTTCTTCCCAACCTATTTTTATTTTTTTTTATACTTCAACTCACAACTTGGTTTCTAGGTTTAAGAATTGATGGGAATTTTCAGTGTATATAGCTCAAATTAGGGTTCAAAAGATTTAAATTCAAAGTATGTGGTCTTTTTATGAATTGAATGCCATTGTATCATCCTCTAGATGCCATAAGTTATGTATTAAATAAAATTGAAACCATATATAACATGTATATCTTTAATCAAGTTATTATATTCCCGTGAATAAAAGAGAGGCTCAAAAAATTTCAGGAAAGTTCTAAGTCTCCACTCTTTTATGTCAAGATTTCTTCAATACATGATTCTTCAACTTTGTTCATTGGTACATGTTAAGTTTAATCAGTGATCATTCATTACACAAACATGGTATCAAATTTAGGCATCAAACTGGAATTTTTATAGAACATGTGCATGTTTAGAATTTAAATATATTAAGTAAACCACTGATTAAGTAAAAATAAATAAAATAAAAAAAATAAATAAAAATTCAAAAATTTTGGACAAAATTTTTGGTTCTTGACAAAAATTTAACATTTTTTTTTAAAAAAAACTAATAAAAACTAACCCTCACCACCTAACTTAACTTATGCAGTGTCCTCAATGCAAAACAAGAACTATTTATAAAGGAAAAAGAAAAGGAGAACTATGGGGAGTTTGATGTTTGGCCACCTGGACTCAAATTTGGATTATCTGCATTTCTCCAGAAAAAATTCGGATGGTTTCGCCACCCTGGGTTGTATGTGTTGGAGTATGCAGAATTGAAAGGTTTCTGTGGCTGATTCATTGCATTGACAGAGATTTGATCTCCTCCTTGCAAGATTTCTTTAAAAGCTGGTAGAGTAGGGCATCCAGCCGGAGCATGCCCAGATCTATCACAAATGACACATTTTTCTTCATTGCCAGATAATGTGCTAACCTCATGTATTTTCTTAATTTCTAGGGATTCAAGTTTCCTAGACAATTGATCATACTTTGTTTGCAAATCATGCTGGTTTTTTAATTGATATTTTCCATTTCCAAATGTGTTGGGTTCATTTCTAATCCTATTAGTAGAATATGAGAAATCCCAAGATTGGTTATTCTCTGCTAGTTCATCAAAGAAGTCTAGAGCTTCTTCAGGACTCTTCCTCATAAACTGATCATTACACATCATGTTAATAAACTGCCTGGTTTGGGGAGAAATTCCCTCGTAAAAAAAACTCAATATGCGGCCAGTATCATAACCGTGATGTGGTATAGCTGTTAATAAATCCTTATACCTCTCCCAACGCGCATAAAATGACTCATCATCTCTCTCTTGAAAATTGTAAATTAGTTTTTTCAAGGATGCAGTTTTGTTCATTGGAAAAAACTTTTTGAAAAATTCCTCTTGCATAGATCCCCATGATGTGATAGAACTTGATCTGAGAGAATTTAGCTAAATTTTAGCTCGGTCCTTTAATAAAAAAGGAAAAAGCTTTAGTCGGGCTATGTCCTCTCTTCGAGGTCCGTCCACCATGGTCCCTACCATTTCCTCAAATTCTTTGACATGCAGGTATGGACTTTCACTTTCCATTCCGTGGAATGTGGGAAGCGAAGGTAACATGCCTGGTTTAATGGTAAATGTATGGGCATTAGCTGGTAAAACTATACATGAGGGAGTTGAAGCTCTAGTTGGGTTTAAGTAATCTTGCATGTATCTGCCTTGAGGCACAAGAGCCTCATTATGGATTTGAATTGGAAGAGGATTCACTTCTCCCACTTCTTGTCCCTCCATGTTTTGAGGTGGGTTTTGATCTATCCTAGTTAATCTATTAGTTTTGTCTCTTAACCACACTGACATGCAAATTTAAAAATTCCTCTTTTCAGTTATACCTTATCCCCTGACTGATGGCTTTTGTAACTGGTAGAAGAAAAAGAAAAAGATGAAGAAAAAGTGGTTAAGAAATAGTGTACTTACAACTTCTTGTGATTCCGGCACAAGTTTTAAACTTTCAAGCTGCGAAATTTCCCCGGCAACGGCGCCAAAAATGCTTAGCCCTCTTGGGTGTCTTAAAATGTCATCTGTTTTTGTTTTTCAGCTCTTAAGCGTAAAAGCCTACCAGAGCAGCACTTTACTCGGAAGTCCGAGATCGAATCCACAGGGAAATTTGTTAGCACAGTTTATAAGTTGTAAATATAACTTTGAAGAAAGAAAAGTTGTTTGATTTGAAAAAAATTTGTAAAGAAAGATTTTTCTTTGTTTAAAATATAAAGAAATGGTATGATCTAAATACTTGATTTTTATTCTTTCGTTAGATTTCCAAACTTCTCTCTCTTCTTCTGTACGCAATCAATTTCAAGGCAAGATGAGTTTGATTGGAAAATTTGACAATGAATTTATTTTGTGTCTAAAAATGTGTTTTAGAAATTGACAATAATTTTTATCAAATTTTAAACCCTTAGAATGCAATTGATCTAAGTCCTAAGTTATAACAAGGAATCTTGTATAACCTAATCTTAGATTTATACAATTCAAGTTTTAATCTTTGTTGTAAAATTGTTCAATTTTAAACAACTCTTTTAAATTTGTGAAATAAAAGAAAGAACTAGTTTGTCTACGATTGAATTAAAACTTTGTATTTAGATCAAACCAATTGATTTTAGCCTATCATATTTAATTGAAAATTTGACATGTTTTGTTTTATATTTTTGATAATTAAAATAAAATTATAATATGTAGTTAAAAGCGTAAAGAAAATTAACTTCTTGACAGATAAGTAAATTAAGCAGTAAAATCAACCGAGAGGGAGGTAGAACCGTCCCATCTGATTGTGTAAGCGATAATGTAAAGCGATATTTAAAGCAGAAACTATAGTAATAATATCAACCTAGATTGGGGTATAACCGCCAAATCTGGTCATATAAGCGATAAAGTAAAAAGCGATAATTAAAGCGATAAAGTAAAGCGGAAATTATACAGAAATTTCACTTAGAATAATTAAACTAACTCGTGTATATATCTCTCAAAAGGAATTACAAGTAATTGAAAATTAAAAAAAAATAAAAAAAAATAAAAATAAAAACTAAGAACGCGAAGAACAAGAAGAACAAAAAAAAAATAAAGTTTTAAAAATAAAAGAAAACTTAAAACTTTTTAAAAACTAAAGATTTTTGATTTTCAAACTTTTTAAAATTCTAGACTTTCTCTCTCTAAAAAAATTTAATTTTTTCAAAATCTAAACCCTCCTATTTATAGAGAATTTTTACAGTGTGAACTCGTCACGAAAATATCTTCAAATTTGAGGCGGTTACTATTCACGAAAAAAAATATCTTTTTTTTTTTTTTTTAATTTTTTTTTTTTAAGGCTGGACCGGTCGGGCTTCTCCTGGACCGGTCCAGGAATAGACAGTGACCATTTTTCTTGGTCTTCGGCCAGGTTTATCTTCAATTCTTTTCGCCCATTTTGCTCCTTTTTACCTGAAACTATCGTACAAAACTCTTTGCGCAAAACGACACTTAATTTAACTATTTAATATGCATTTTAATGCTAAAATATAATATAATTCGACTACAAATACCTAATATTATGTGTTTATCAGATTTCGTTGAAGGTGGGCGACGTGGCCCCTTGGCAAGATGCGAATATTTTATCCTCCATCAGTAGCCCTCTACTCGGAATGCTGAGGTGGAACACTTGGGATTTCTGAGTACTAATGAAAAGTATCATGGAAGGTAACTAACTATCAGCTGATGATGTGGATGCGTTTCGATGGTGCTTCCCAGAGAGATGTCGCATGGCGGGTGCAGAAAATGTGCCTCGATCAAAAGGGGTCACGTGGTGAGAGCATTAATGGCAAAATAACGTATTTTGGCGGGAAGAGCAGTTTTCATCTCAGAATTCAAATCATCGCAAGATCTCAATTGTTGAAGCAAGTAGATCTCAACCTTAGAGGAGTTTTATAAATGGGGGCCACCCTAGTCATTTGTACTCTTTTGCTTTCGTTGTCGAACTGCTGCTCTTGCTCCGTTGTGCACATCGCCCTTTGCGTCTCGCCATATCTTCCAGTAAGTTCATTATCCTCTTCGCCTCCTACTTTACAACCTAGTGCATGTCCAATAGGACCGACTTTGGGGATGACTTAAAGGAGGACTCCTTACCTTTGTGGGTATCCGAACACTTGGGGGAGAGACCAATGTCATCGAAACAACCATATTCTTCCAAGGGTGATCTCCTCGTGTCATCCCCTCCTATGAAGGATCCCTCTAGCCATGGGAAGAATCCAGAGGTGGAAGCTTAATCCCTTTTAACCATAGAAAGCACCAAGATCCAGGAAGACCTGGATCACCTAAAGGAAATGTACTCCTTTCCGACTGAGATCCCCACGAGGATACCTGACAAAGGTGAGACTGTAATGTCCACTCGACCCGGCGAGATAGCTTTCTATGAAGCTGCCTTCCTAGCCGATCTTAGGCTACCCATCCACCCTACTATTCGTAGGGTTTTGAACTTTTATAATATTTGCCCTGCCCAACTCTCTCCCAACGTGTGGCGATGCATCATATGCGTGTTGTGATATGGAGATTCCACCAGCGACACATGTCTTGCTACGAGTTCAGAAGCATCTATAGCTTACTCGAAGGTCCCCAGCAATGTGAAGGGATGGAAGAAGAGATTCTTCTTCATCTCGGGAGACGCCTGGGAATTTTTCCCGAGGATTCCTCCTAGCAAGGAAATTCCTTAAGCTCCAAGATCGTGGGGCACTCCAAGTAAGTCCACACTCATTTTATTCATTCTGTCATGTCGCCCCTTGCTAAGACATTCTATTTCCAGACAAATACTACAAAAGTTGCCTGTCCTGAACATCTTAGAGAAGGAGAGGTTGAAATACATCTTATGCAAGGTTGATCAGGGAGGATACTTCAATGTTTCCAAGGTTCTTGGCTCGAGGACATTCCAACGGTTCTTCGCCCAAGGCCGATCTGAAGTATCTTGCAATGACGACATCATAAAGTCAGGGGAAGGCAAGACTATTCCGTTGGGTGACGAGGGTGAGTCTCGCCTTACTCGAGATGACTTAGGGATGCCCTCCGAGCTTAGATCGGATGGTATTTTCTTTTTAACTTTTCTAAGTATTTTACCTCGTTTTTTGTATAATGTATGTTCGCATCTTGCATCTATGTCATCGCAGATTAGCCTAGCCATGCTCACCAAAAAGGCGGGGGAGAAAAAGGTGGCAACAAAGGATGCAAGCTCGGCGTCAACCACTACCCCATCCTCGAAGGGTTTCGTCATTCAAGAGAAGCGGCCTCCGGAGGGAGACCATGACAAAGGCGATATCGACGATTCTAAAGGCAAGGATGCCATGCCACCACCACCGCCTAAGAAGGCGAAGTCCGGTAGGGGGCGAGCAATGTGGCCCAGCAATCGTTGGTGCCAGGGGAAGGTTGGTCGATCTCGCCTGGTCAGATCTGAGGTCCCATAGCCTAAGTGATGTCAAGCGCCCCGGTGGCGCAAAAAATATTGTCCGGGGGTGATCCTCCTGCCGATAAAAAAAAAGTTGATCAGTTCAGTACGGACTAACTGGTCACCAAGTCTTTCCACGCCCTTGGCTAGGTACTTGGCGGTTTATGTTTTGTTTCATACTTGTAATTTATTTTTGCTTCTAGTACTTATGTAGAGTTGTCTGCAGTAGGTGGTCGTGCTCAATTCTGCCCTCGCCCTTCGAGGCCAGGATCAGCAAAACAAATTCCAATTCCAGCACGCCCGTGCCGACTCGGCCGAGCTCGCGATGGTAAAAGCTCAAAATCGAGCTTTCAAGGCAGAGAACCAATTGGCCAAGCTGGGCGAGCAGGCGATGAAGACCAAAGACGAGTTGAAGGACAAATCTAAAGCCGTGGCACGGTTGGAGGCCAAGGTGACTGAGCTTACCGGCAAGTTGGCTAAAGCCAAAAAGCTCGTCATTGACGACTTCAAATCTTCGAATGATTTCGAGGAAGCAGTTACCGATTCTGTTGCCACGTATTTTGGCAAGGGTTTCGAATTTTGCAAAAGGCAGCTTGCTCGCCAACATCCTCACCTCAGCATCAATTTGGCAAGCATGGAAATGGATGTCAAGTTGGTCGAGGAAGAGGAAGCGGCTAAGGGAGAGGAGAACTAGGGTGATGTCAACCCTACTCCCTAAATAACTTACCGTAACTCTCTTTTTTGACTTGTAATTGGCGAGATGCCATCCATTGTAGTTTTTAATCTTAAATGAATGACTTTTCTGAATGACTTCTTTTGCGAATAAAAATGTTTGGCGAGCATGTTGCATTTTCTGCATTGAATATCTTATGTTGGCAATTATATCTCGAGAGATGGTGAGGCAAAATTTTTCGTTTGGGCAAAAATACTAAATAA
>BRYF01000010.1:4232500-4235000 GCA_030159135.1 Actinidia polygama
AAGGAACCAGAACTTGTCTCTAAACAGAAACAAGATACTGTTCCTACTTTCTCCAAGATTGAAGAAGTAAAAATAAAACCTCCACCAAAGGTTAATAATTTTAAATTCATTAATAATCAACAATATAATGAGTTTATTAGTGAATTACAAACCAAATTAAAAGGTTTAAGTATTAATATGCTTAAGTATCAACCACCTGGGAATCAGGAAGAAATTGATACAAATAATCTTGAAAAATTATTTCAAGATATGCAAGATAATGATCAATTTAATAAAATTGAATATAGGTAAAAATATTTTTCACAATTTTTTGCCTCGGGAAGACATTACTACCCAAGACCACCTCCTCAGGATCTTTTATATGAGGAAAATTTTAATACTGGACAAGCAAGTTTTTCAAATACGCAAATCTATGCTTGGAATATTGATGGTATGAATGAATACCAGATTGAGCATATTATGCATCAATTATTGATGTATTCTACAGCATGCTTAAATAACCATAATTCTGAAAAAGATATTGCTGCAATGTTAATATGTGGCTTTAGGATCCTTAAAAGGATGGTGGGAAAATTATCTTACTCAATCTCAAAGGAATGAGATTCTTGATGCAACCAAAACAGAATTTGATGATCAAGGTGTAGAATTCAGTAAACCTGATATTATTTAAACTCTTGTTCAATCAATTATTTTTCATTTCTGTGGCACAATTAGCAGTAATGCTGAAAGCCAAAGATATTTATTACTTAATCTAAAGTGCAAATTATTAGCACATTTTAGATGGTATAAAGACGTGTTCTTAGGGTCATGAATAGACAAGATGTTAATTCAGCATTCTGGAAAGCTAAGTTCCTTGATGGCTTACCTAAAAGCTTTGCTGAAAGGGTAAGGATAGAATTACATGATGATAAATGTCCTTTTAATTTTGATCTTTACACTTATGGCCAATTAATAGCTGTAATTGTAAAAGAATGATTGAAACTATGTAATGATTTTAGATTACAGAAAGATATGAAAAAACAGTAATGAAACTCAGAATCCCAATCAAAGGGAAACTTTAGCTAATATTGTGGCTAAAAATGAGAATGATGAATATTTCTGAAAGAATTATCCAGTGCATATCTGTTATATTGAGCAGGAAGACTGTCACCTAATTGATAATCCTTGGGCAATAAGAGCCAAGTATCTTACTCCGTTTCAAAGCAGGATTCAATCAGGGAAACCTCGCATATATTTTGAGAATATTCTGAATCCGATAGATAGTATGGATATTCACTGTACTAGAGAAGATGTCAAGGATAATGCCAGTTCTATATATTATAGTAAGTGCATTATCAAGAAGGTAATTAAACCAGGACATTGAGGATTGGATCTGTCTGCCTCAAAGTCAATGATAATTGATAAAGTTCCCTAGAATTTCAATTATTGGGATTACTACAAGGGGTTCTTTGAGGTTTTTATGTATCAAAATCAAAAAATTAGGCATTCTTGGTTTTTCAAGCTTTGCATCAGGATAATGACATCCGGAGAATTACCAATGTGGTTCTATGATTGGTGGCTTATTTATGAGCCAAATGTAGATATTCTACCTTCCAATATCTTGTAAGCTTTTCAGAGATGGAAAAAATGGCATCCCAAAATTAAAGGAAAAATGGACTTGCCATATAATTATAAGATGGTTCTGTTCTTCATTGAGTTTAGTATCCCATGGATATGGATATGAGATCTTTTAATTAAAAATGATGAGTTAATTAATGCCTTCTCTTTATAGAAATCATTGGGTCAGATGGTGATCCAAGACTGATATAAAGGAGATTTTGGTCCAAATTAATTCAAAAGCGGATGAATATTTCTCCCAATATCAATTGAACAGCAAGGAAATATCTTCCTTTGTATCTCAATCTTCTTTGGATCCTTTTGAGATTTTGAAAAGCCAAATAAAGAGGTCTTCTCCAGATATTTCAGAATCTGAACTTATGTCCAAATGCTTGGAGTATTTTCAGACACAATTCTTGTCTTCCTTTACTAAATAAGATTCTTTAATGGGTTCCATTAAAGGCAGCGACAATGAATGTTTAGTTGGTGAAGGGCAGGATATTGAAGAAGATATCTCAATTGATGAGATGGATGTTCAGGAAGGCCAACTGGCTAGATTCATGGCCTCCTTAGAGGATTTGAAGAAATAGCATAATTATTGCTAAGGTATAGGCAATTAGTGTCGGCAAGAAATAGCATAATTAATGCTAAGGTATAGGCAATTAGTGTCGGCAAGAATCTTGTTTTTTTTAAAAGCAATTTCAGCTTTTACTTTTCTTTTTTAAAGTAAAGCAATGTTAGCTTTTACTTTTTGTCAGGGCCTTAAGTCACTACCTCTATAACAGAGGAAAAGCTGACCATTTTAGAAAAGAAAAATGTTTGATACGTGTCGATGGGGCCCAATGAGTACCCGGCGTATTCCTTTTCCTTCTCTATTTAAGGGATTGCCTTCCCTATTTGTAAG
>BRYF01000010.1:4275000-4282500 GCA_030159135.1 Actinidia polygama
GAATGGAATGATGATGATTTAAAAATGTTGCAATCAAATTCCAAGGCTATGAATATTCTATATTGTGTCCTTGATCCAAATGAATATAATCGTATTTCTACTTGTGAATCAGCTAAAGAAATTTGAGAAAGACTTGAAGTGACATATAAAAGAACTAGTCAAGTTAAGAAGTCTAAAATTAACATTTTAGTTCATAATTATGAATTATTCAAAATGAAATCAGATGAATCTATTGTCGAAATGTTCACAAGATTCACCGATATTATTAACGGTTAAAAGTCTCTTGGAAATGTCTATCCTAACAATGAGCAGGTAAGGAAGATTTTAATATCACTACCAAAGGTTTGAGAAGCAAAGGTCATAACCATTCAAGAAGCAAATGACCTCAACACACTACCTCTTAAAGAACTTTTGGGCTCTCTCATGACCTGTGAGCTTACTCAAAAGTAACATGCCCAAGATGATAATGAAAGAAAAAGGAAGACAATGACATTCAAATCCACCAATGAAGAAGAATAATTAACAAGTGATGAGGACAATGAAGAAATGACTCTTATCACATGAAAATTCAAACGATTCATGAAAAAAAATGGAGAGGTGGTAAAAGAAATGAAGCCAAAGGAGAGTCTAGTAAAGAATCAACGATTATATGTTATGAGTGCAAGAAGCCATGACATATAAAGTCTGAATGTCCTTTGCTCAAGAAGAAAAAAAATAAAAAAGAGCAATGGCTGCTATGACATGGAGTGATGGCGAAAAATCCAGTTTCAAAGATGAAGCCGAACTTAAAGAAGTGGCAAATCTTTGTCTCATGGCGCATGAGCATGAAAATGAGATATCCACTCCTAATTCATCTAAATTTACTTTCAATGAGTTGCAAGATTCCTTTGATGAGTTAATGGCTGAATTTAAAAAGGTAGGAATTAAAAATAGTCTCTTAAAAAAGATGGTTACCTTTCTTTCAAAAGAAAATGAGGAATTACAAAAGAAAAATGAAGAATTGAAAAATGAACTCCATATCTTGAAAGAAAAGGTTAAGAAAAATTCATTCTCAAAGGATTTCTCAAAAGAAAAGCAAATGTTAAAAATTTGGAAACATCTCTTTTTAGATGTGTAAATGGTAAAGAAAAATTGGATGCTGCCTTGGAAAATAAAAATGTTCACTTGATAAAGCTGAATTTGGTTTTAATCATTTCAAGAGAAAAATATTTTCAAAAACCAAATTTGGCTCACCAAATGGATAAACACAAATTTTATGTTTTTATTGTAACAAGTTAGGATACATTGCTAGTAGGTGTTATGCAATGCAAAAATCTAATGCTCCTAAAAATGCATGGGTCCCAAGAAGTCCATTGAGGACTAACCCCCAAGGACCCAAGATGGTTTGGGTACCTAAAGTGAAATGAACTATTTTGTAGGTATATCTTCAAGCTAAATCCAAGAAAAATCAATGGTACTTGGATAATGGGTGCTCAAGGCACATGACGGAAGATGAGACACAATTCACATCTCTCAACCAAAAGATAGAGTATTTATCACATTCAGAGACAATGACAAAGGGAAGATCATCAGAATAGATAGTATTGGTAAGAATTTTCACCTTCATTGAAAATATATTTCTTGTTAAAGGATTCAAGCACAATCTTTTAAGCATTAATCAACTTTATAACAAAAGATGTAAAGTTGTATTTGAATCCTCTAAATGTGAAGTAATAAATATCAATAATAACAAAATAATTCTTACTGGACATAGACAAGACAACATCTATATTTTTGATTTAAATGACTTATCTTCTTGCAAAGTTGAATGTCTTGCCTCTACAAATAGTGATGAATGTTGGTTGTGGCATATAAGACTTAGTCACATTAGTATTAGCATACTTGCAAAAGTTTTCAAAAATAATTTAGTCAAAGGACTTCCAAAATTAAGTTTTAAAAAGATAGAATTTGTGATGTTTGTCAATTGGTCAAACAAACTCGAATTTCTTTTAAATCTATAAACATGCTCAATACTTCTAGACCACTTCAACTATTGCATATGGACTTATTTGGACTATCCAAGACTTTGAGTCTTGGTGAAAAACAATATGCACTTATTATTGTTGATGACTATTTTAGATTTACATGAACATTCTTCTTAGCTTACAAGGATGAAACGATTGTCTGCTTCACAAAATTTTGCAAAAATATTCAAAATGAAAGAGGATACTCAATTATGTCAATTAAAACTGATCATGTAGGGGAATTTGATTGCAAACCTTTTAAAATATTTTATGATAAAAATAGTTTAGACCATAATTTTTCAGCTCCTAGAACACCCCAACAAAATAGAGTTGTTGAAAGAAAAAATAAAGTTTTATAAGAAATGGGAAGAACTATGCTTTATGAACATGGTTTACCAAAATATTTTTGGGCCAAAGCTGTCAACACTTCGTGCTATGTTCTAAATCGAATTTTATTTCAAAAGATTCTAAACAAAACCCCTATGATCTTTGGAAAGATAAGAAGCCAAATGTTTCGTACTTTAGAGCTTTTGGATGCAAATGCTTTGTGTCGAATAACAACAAATACAACCTCGACAAGTTTGATGCAAAAGCCGACGAGGGCATAATTTTTGAATATTTAACTTATAGCAAAACATATAGAGTCTATAATAAGAGGACTTTAGTAGTTGAAGAATTGGTCCATGTCACTTTTGATGAGCATAATTCTCTACCTAGAAATGTTATAAGTGATGATATTGAAGAAATTGAGCAAAGCCTAGAAAAGTTTGACGTTCAACCAAACTTAAGTGAGAATTCACTAAAGGAGGAGAAAATAAAAGAAGTCTCATCAAGCCAACAAAATGCCAATAAAGATCTACATAGGGAATGAAAATTTATGCATAACCATCCAACCAAACAAATCCTAGGTGATCCTTTACAAGGAGTAAGAACTCATTCATCCTTCAGAAATGTGTGTGATCTTGCATTTTTATCACATATAGAACCAAAATGTTTTAAAGATGTCAAAAATGATAAATTTTAGATAAATGCAATGCAAGAGGAACTTAATCAATTTGAAAAGAATGAGGTATGACACATTGTTTCTAGGCTTAGAGATCACCCAGTCATTGGAACTAAATGAGTGTTTAGAAACAAAATGGATGAATCCGGAATTGTTGTGAGGAATCTAGACTTGTTGCTCAAGGTTATAACCAAGAAAAATATATTGATTTTGATAAAACATATGCACCGGTAGCTAGATTAGAAGCCATCAGGATGCTGCTTGCATTTGCATGTTTTAAGGATTTTAAACTTTATCAAATGAACGTTAAAAGTGATTTTTTAAATGGCTATATTACCGAAGAAGTGTATGTTGAGCAACCTCCCGATTTTGAAGATCAAAAATTTTCAAACCATATTTTCAAATTAACAAAAGCCTTGTATGATTTGAAACAAGTCCCAAGGGCTTAGTATGAAAGATTGAGTAAGTTTTTGATTGAAAAAGAATTTTTGAGGATAGATAGATACCACGCTTTTTATTAAAAAAAAACAATGACATGCTCCTAGCATAAGTTTATATGGATAACATAATTTTTGGTGCTACTAATGATTCTCTTTGCAAAAAATTTGCTAAATGTGTGCAAGGAGAATTTGAAATGAGCATGATGGAAAAACTCAATTACTTTCTCGATTATTAAATTAAGCAATTGAAGAAATGCATTGTCATCAACCAAGCCAAGTACATCAAGGACTTGATCAAAAAGTTTGGCATGGAGGATGGAAAGCCTATAAGTACTCCAATGAGTACTACAACAAAATTGGACAGTCGATAGGAAGAGCACAAGTTACTCTTGTCAACTCCTAAGTAACATGATTGTGTCTTGGTATTGCAAGAAACAAAACTCCATAGCTCTCTCCACAGACGAGGCTGAATATGTAGTAGCCGGTAGTTGTTGCGCCCAAGTATTGTGGATGAAACAACTAGAGGACTATGGGATTTTAATTGATTAAATTCTCATTAAATGCGACAATATGAGTGCAATTAACTTGATTAAGAATCCCATCTAACACTCTTGTACAAAATATATTGAAATTAAATATCACTTTATAAGAGATCACATGTAAAAAGGCGATTTTGAACTTGATTTTGTAAGCACGAAAAAACAACTAGTTGATATTTTCATAAAACCTTTAAGTGAGGATAGATTTTGCATGATTAGAAGGGAATTAGGAATAAATAATCTTATAAGTTGATTAACTTTAAATATCTTATACATTAAGTGAAATAAGATGTGCGCAACCTATGTCCATAATTCATTTTAGGCACTTACACAAACTTTGTAGCTCCAGGTGCTCTAGAAAGGAACGTGCTGTATTTTGACGAGGACAAATCTCAAGAGAGATATAATATTGATTTCTCTTTTCGTAAAATGATTAATGGTAGATGGGTTGATTACAATTTCTTTGACTCTCACAATTTTGAATTTAGCATAAAATTGGACTACCTAGGTTGAAAATCCATGACCATTATGCGAGACGACGTATACCCCGATTTAGTGGCCCATTTTTATGCTAATACCACCAGAGAATATAATAATGTTGCAATTGATAGCTATGTCAATGGAGTGTCCATTACATTGGACAGATCTGTGGTTATAAATTTTTTAGAGAAAACGTAAATCGAAAGGAACAATTAAAAGCACTCTATGGACGAGATACGGACGAATGTGTACAACAAATTGCTAATGACTTACCTCTCGAGTTGAGGCTAGTCCATCATTTCGTTTGCACCATGTTCCTTCCCAAAATCGAAAAGTACGAGCATGTTACGGATAAAGAACTATTCTTTTTGTGGGCATACATTATTGATGCTAAGATCGACTTGCCATTGTTTATTTTGGATCAAATGTTTAGGGCCATAATGAACAAAGTTAGCTTACCCTACAGAATATTTTTGACCAAAGTGTTCAAGTATTTCAAAATCAACTTGAACAGTGAGAAGAAGTGAATTCCCAAGGCAATCAGTGATGAATACAATGAGAAAACATTGAAAAGAATGGGGTACGTCTTGCAAAACAACAAATGGACTCCCAAATCATCCAAGAAAAAGGGCGAGGAAAGTGTTTCAAAAGAAAAGGTTCCCTCGAGGAGTAGGGGTACAAAGAAATCGTTGGTTCACAAATTTGAGGGTAGTGAAGGGGAATTAACTGGCTTTATGGTCCAAGTGCTAGAAATTTTAAAAAAATTGAATGAGAAGGTGGACAATATTGCAACACGACTTTTAAAGAAGGAAGTTCAAACGTTGAGAATGGAAAAAGGAACGATGGAAGAGGAAGAAAAGGATGAAGAATATGAAGATGATAAGGAAGAAGAGAAAGAAGATGAAAGAGATAAGGAAGATGAGGAAGAAGGTGAGAAGGACGATGAAGATGGAAATGGAAGTAAGTAGGCTGAGCAAAAAGTTGGAGACGAGGACTCGTTTGCCACGGAATCTGACACCCCTCCTTTTACTCGCAAAACGGGTCACAAGTATGGACTATGATATAGAGAAGGAAAGAAATTCTCGAACACCGTGAATACCCCTCTAGTTTTAACTCCATCGCCACTTGATTCTCCATTACATGTCTCTCCACCGCGTACATCTCCACGACTTGCCACTACGCTACACGCACCATCATCACATCCTTCTCCTCACTAATTTTCAAAATTTATTTTTGGACATGTATAATTTTTGGTATGGATGACTGTTTGTGGACACGAGTAACTTCCTTTTTGGACATATATGACTTGTCATAATTTATATCAGTTGTCTAATTACTTATCATATTTTATAGTTGTAGCTTATGTTATGATTTCATAGTTCTATTTGCTTTATGGATATTATGACTCTATTTCAGTATAATCTTTATAGGTTTCTTGGTCTACATGTTTATACTTCTTCTTTTGAGACAAAAAGGGGGAGATTATACTCCTTAATTAAGGGGGAGAAGTTTCATATTATAAATTGATTAACAATATTTGATGAATTGACACTCTTTTTGATGAATTGACAAAAAAGGAGAGAAAACAATGATATGCGTGTTGTGTATAAATATAAATAGTGAGTATTGCTTGCCATCCCGATGTGTATGTTTCTAAGCGTAGAAACATGTAATCAATGCAGCATAATACTCGAAATACCTGAGGTCATTTCTCCACAAGGAACTAATGTTAAGCCGAATTGTTTATAGTGAGTAAATGAATAATAGAATATTAAAACTAGAAAAATATATTAAAGGAGGCAAGGTCCAAAAGCTTGATTCTTTCTTACCTTTGGTAGGTGAGTTTCTTCTCTCATTTTAACTCAATCACATCTCATTTTTACTATGATATTGGTCGAAAGATTTGGCTTTAAAATTATATTTTTCACACAAAAGAGTGTTTGTGAATGGTAAAGGGTTTTGAAACATTTTATCAAACACTTAGAGTGCAAGGAAACTAAGCATCACATGTACCAAGCCAAACTTGTTGACACATGATCAAAGATATGTATAACCCTAGTTAAGACCAAAATAATTTTTTCATAAACATTCACAAACAAGTATTTAAATCATTTGAGAAAAATAAACCCACCAAACCTAGGTCAAAAATGGAATCTATCCCTTGGACCAAGCCAAGTGATTTAGCCAACCATTAATGGTGTAGAGTTCATCATTAATGGTGTATCTACTACAAACAAGATAAACTAAGAGTAAAAGATAAAAAATACAAAAAATAACCAAGTAGCTAAGAGTAAATGAAATTACTTGAATTTAACAACAAGAAATACTTACAACCTTCTATCGAAAAAAAGAATTATAATTCTGGAACTTCAAAATTACTAAATACCATAAAGATGGAAGCAGATCATAAAGAAAATGAAAACAACACATAAGTAAATAAATAACGAAACTAATAAATAAAAAGCAGCCGTTGAGGCGGATAAATCATCTATAAACATAAGAGTACTTGAAATATTAAAATTGAGTGAGACTTGGACAAAACCACTTGAGAGAACTTGAGATAAGTTTTTGTGTAAAAGTGAGCTGAGCACTTGGTAAATCAACACCCACCTTATAATTGTTGATTACAATAGTGGAAGAAGCATTTGCAGAGGTCTTGGGAGAACGTAGACCAGACGTTATGGTTGAATCTCAGTAAATCTTGGTGGGCTTCGTTATACTTTGCTTTTAACTTATTCTTGTGTTTATTGCATTGTATATAACTTGAATCATCATTTTATTGATTATATTAATTTTTAATTAATCATAATTATAATTAATTTTGAAAAACCCAATTCACCTCTCTTAGGTTGCCTTTTGGGCTAATAAGGATAATTAATTCAACAAAGTCTAGACATTCATGTGTAATATATGCATACAGAGAGAGCGAGCGGGAGACAGAGAAGGAGATTAACATAGAACTAGTACCTAGAGCGTGTTTTAACCAAAACGGATTTAGAAGGCAAATCGGACCGTGTCTCCGACAGATCGAGATT
>BRYF01000010.1:4287500-4290000 GCA_030159135.1 Actinidia polygama
AATCAATTTTTTACGGAATCATAGTAAAAATAAAAAGAGCTGAAGTGCAAAGATATTTTATAAACATAAGTAACTGACATCCACTGTTTAACAAAATATAACTATTCTATTACATATTTGTACTTGACAAAACAGACTCAATCTTTTCTATTACTCGTGCTCTTTAACGTCTATATTTCCTGCAATGTTACGTACGGGGACGTCGTAAGCACTAGGCTAGTGTGGGTTAATATATGTCAAATTTACTAACAACTATGAAATTATAAGTCAATGAATTCATTTTATCATGAAATATTTTTTGCACAACCTTAGCTCATCTAGGTCGATCTTTTATCATAATCCTTGGCTAATCGAGGCAATTTTTCTTGATTTTATATCAAGTATTTTTATATAAACACCATACGTTCGACGACCACTAGTTATTTAGGGGGCGACTCTAATAAATATATATGACGTGATATCATCCATGATCATCTAGTTATGATCCCACCCTTATTACTTCACCAGTTATATTATTTTTCTTAGTGTCGGGGTACCGTTCAAACTATGTGTCGTTATCATAATTTTTAAAACAATCCATTTTTCTCATAATCATGAATGTTGAAATACATCATTCATTCATTCATAACATATATTCATAAGAAAATATCAATTTCAACAAGTTCAAACAATGCATGCGTCATTTATGAAATTTAAGTAAACAAAACATATAAGAGACTCATCAAAAATGGGTTTTCAAATTTTTGTATGCTCGTAAACTGCGGTTCCTACGTTTAATAATCAAACCGTTAGATCTAACAGTCTCGTGGCTATAAATAACATACTAAAATTTCATACTTTTCCAAGTTAAAAAATATTTAAAAATTAATAATTCAGATTTAACTTCCTGCAAAAATATTCTGCACTGAATCTTTAAAGACAACAAGTCTGTCTATCATTTTTACAAAATTTCTCAAATCTAATTTGACTCCAAAAGATTTACATAACACACTAGACACATATATTAATCTACAATAAAAATACCATGAATTTTTTAAGCTACATAACTATTTTTAAAAATTTGTCAAACATTCTTCCCAATTTATGCATAAAAGACTACAACTTGGTTTATGAATTATTTGGGCATTGATCTGAAATTCATGAAATTAAATACACAACAACTAGACATATAAATGTATCCCATAAAAAAAATTTAATTGGTTTTAGGTCTGTAACTATTTTTATAAAATTCATAAACTTTCTGTTCAAAATTTAAAAAAAAATCTGTTTAACCCCAAAAAATAACTCATATAATTGTTACAAAATTTCAATACAATACGAATTAAAATTAAACATACATATATCATTTTGATTATCATAATTTAATCTATTTTTTTTCTAATTTCATGAAAATTTTATATTATAGAAAAAAAATATAAATCAAACTTGAAATAGATAAAATTCATACCTTATTCAA
The DNA here is from genome assembly GCA_030159135.1 of Actinidia polygama. Classification (NCBI taxonomy): domain Eukaryota; kingdom Viridiplantae; phylum Streptophyta; class Magnoliopsida; order Ericales; family Actinidiaceae; genus Actinidia; species Actinidia polygama. The sequence continues at coordinate 4,288,957 of BRYF01000010.1, forward strand.
GCTTTTCAAGTTTTTTATTGAATTTCTAGCTCTTTCCAAACATTATCTCTCTCTTTCTCTTTCCCTTTTTTTCCTTTCTCTATTTCTTTCTTTTTTGTGCCTCTGTTTTGTTTATTTTTTATTTGTGAAGCTATTGTTGCCAGGATTCATTTATATCACAAACTTAACACATTTGTCCTCACATGCACACATATAAACCATGCACATGCGCCACACGCACACACGGGGACAGCCACGCACACTCCACACTCCAGGAATAGAGGGGCTAAACTACTGGATAATTCTAAGAAGATGGCCAAGTCCGCCTCTAAGCAAAATCTAGGTCGGTTGCTCCCTGGAGGAGCAAACAGCCGGGACATAACCATTCAACACTTGCAAACTCAATTGGTCGAAATAGCACATATCTTGGTTGACAACAAGTTTATGAAGCTGGCCCAAGCGGTAGAGGCAAAACCATCTGAAGACAGAACAAAAAAATCAACCCCCCCACCTCAGGCAGGTCAAAATAGAAGGGAATGCGGATCCCACGTCAGCTTGGACAACCAAAGCGATAGTAAATCCATTGCGTCGAGCAAACGGAGAGTATCACCCAACTTAACTCCCTGGTCTCCATGAGATTCTTAACGCCAAGCATAATTGAGGATGCAAACTGCGCGATAAGATTAACAGCCGAACTACTACGACATCGGACAAAAGCATCATCCCGGTGGGGTCAGCGACTCGCATGACCAAGCCCGTGCCAAGAGAACCCAAGGTACCAGACGACATTCTCCCAAGACATCAAGGGAATATACCTGCCAAAAAAATTTATGCCACCAAAGTTCACACTATACGACGGAAAGGCAGACCCGAGATCACACATTAGTCAAGTTAGACAGATGATGGCACTCTGGAATCATTTGGACGCATTGATGTGCAGGGTGTTTCCACTGAGCCTAGGTGATCTCGGGTTGAAATGGTTCAACCGGCTGGCCGCGGGATCAGTTGGAAACTTTCATCAACTCACCAAGTCGTTCGTAGCTCAATTCGTTATAAACACCAAAG
>BRYF01000010.1:4302500-4305000 GCA_030159135.1 Actinidia polygama
AACTCCTCAAATACAAATGAGTTGGTACTATTCATATTGGGCTTGGGCTATTGGGCTTGGGCCCAATAGTGTTTCACTATTCATCTGGGCTGGGCTTCCATTTCTGATGGGCTTCAATTTGAGCTTGGGCTTGCCCTTCATGGGCTGGACTCCTAATTGGGCTTAAACCCAACACTTCGATCTCCCGAAATTATCTGAGATCGCGGCCTTTGTCTCCGCCAACAACTCCGCCATGCGCTGCCGTGCTCCACCACTCTGGATTCACCCGTTTTACCCCGACTACGACCTCTGCGGCGAACAGAGTTGTATGAAGCTGATCGTCGAAGTGAAGAAGAAATCGATCAATTGGCTGTTTCTGCTTCTGGGTCAGCTTCTCGGGTGTTGTAATATCAATCAATTGAAGTATTTCTGCAACCACAACGGCTTGTACAGCACCGGTCGCGGAGATCGCTGTACATGACTTATCTGGGACTGTGCAAGCAGACCGAGCCCTGTGGACCGTTTGATCCGTATTGAATCCAAATTCGAGCAAAAGATATGTTCTCTGCTTCTGAATCTGCGTTTGTTTGCGTTTAGTGTTTGATGAAACTAGTAGGAAATAAGAACATTGTTGATTGAGAGATAAATATGGTGGTGGTTCTGTTTCTTGGATTTGGTTGAATCTTGGGTTCTTTAATTGGGTTTTTCTTTCATGGTTGAAACTAGTAGGGATTTAATCATTTGTACAGCAGATTTGGGGTTTTGTGAGCAATGAAAAGGAGATACTTGTTTGATGATTATGGTTTAGTACAGATTATGAAGCTTTGAATTTAGGAAACCTGCCAGTAATGTTAGGATGGTGTGATTTTATGAAAAAACTTGCCATCGATTGTACCGTTTGGGTTCATCCATTTTAGATACTTTGAAAAATTGTGCTGCCCCCATGGCGTAGCTCAGTTGGTTCACAGGTGGTAAATTACACTCAAAAAAATTGTGCTCGTTTTGTGTCACCTCCTACCATAATTGACTTGTTTTCTGAAAATATTTCTTAAGTTGTGTTTGAATCATATAAATGGGAAGGCCGTTTTTAAGGGGAAAAAAATATAAAGAAACCAAATAATAAAGAGAAATAATTTTTACATTCTTTTTTTTTTTATCAAACTTTTTATCTTTATCATGTAGAATTACAAGAAAACCCTTAATATTTTTGTTAATTTCCAGAATTGCCCGTACCCATAACATTACACTTTCATTGCTTAAATCTTCATCGAAGGACAAAAATATGAAGTGCAAAAATCATCACCTCTGATAAATTCAGTATTTTTTTACATCAGATTTTTCTTTTTCTCTATAACATATCTTAGAAAAAACACTGCTACGGTCCCACAATTTAAACCAAGAAAATTTTTTAAAATTCAAAATAAATGGTTCACAATTTAAACCAAGAAAATTTTTTAAAATTCAAAATAAATGGTTCAGATTCACTTGAGTATGTGGAGATTCTAATACTCAAATGAATTTGAACCATTCATTTTTAATTTTAACAACTTTTCTTAGTTCAAATTCTAGGACCATAGCGTCTCTTGGTAGACCTCGCCACAACCAAAGCCCGGCCCAAAGTGCCGCCCCAATTGGACCCGCCAAAAATACTCAATCTTAGTGATGTAAAATTTGGGCCCAAGCCCACCCAAATTCAAGGTCCGCCCAAGCCCAAGGCCGAAGGTCGAACATCGTAGGCTTGTGGGCTGAATTCGGGATTGAACAATTTTGAAATAGACTGCCTAGCCCAAACATTTTTAAGTCGGGGACGGGTCGAATTTACAGTCCTACATGTGAATAGCAAGTACCAAACAGCATTGATCATGTAGTTCCAAAGCACTGAATCATTTGTTCCCTTAACCCTCCTCAATGATTGGAGTGAAGGAAGAAACCTAGTCAGAACTTGGAAAAGTAAAAGACCACATTTCTTTCTTTCTTTCTTTTTTCCACCACACCCGTCTCTCTCATCCCCCTGTCACTGTCTCAAATCTATATTTATCACGTATATATGACATTTTATTATTTCATAAATGCTATAATTTCAAAATCTAAATTAAGAAAAATTCTCAAAATATTTTTTTTTTGAAGAGAGAGAGAGAGAGAGAGATTATTTATTTATTTAATGGGTGTATTGAGAAAAATAATTAGAAGCCCTAATTCTAAGTGCAAACTTGTCATTTTTGCACTAAAAATAGCTTCAACGGGGAATCTTAATAATAGTTTCAATAGTAAGGGAGTCAGTAAAATTTTAAAAACTATAGAGAGGTAGTTGTATTTATCAAAAATCCCATGGGAGGTCAGTGAAATTTATTATTTTTTGAAGAAAAAAAAATAGTTGCTTACTTTTTGAGTTTTTTCGTCTTTATTAAATTTTAATTTTTTTCATTTGATCAAAATCATATACTTTTTCGATTTTTCTTGACAAGTGTAATTTGATTTTTTTGTCTTTAATATTTTTTTTTAAAAGTAGATAAATTTTTAA
>BRYF01000010.1:4315000-4317500 GCA_030159135.1 Actinidia polygama
AAGATAGTTGTATTTGTCAGAAATCTTAGAAGAAGTCAGTAAATTTACTAAATACTACTATTTTTCGCACATCATTTTTGAAAACCAACTCGTGTTTTCCTTATAGATGAATAATTTAGGGTAGTGATTTTTACACTTTTGTTTAATTGCGCTAGTATTTTTTTATTTTTATTAGGATGACCTGATCCCAATACTGATTTTTATTCAAATATTTTCTTTACATAAAAGGATATTTAATAAAGATAAAAAAGAAATAGAATTGAAGAAAAGCATAGTGTAAAAATCACTAGTCAAAATTTACTACTCCTATCAAGTCTTGATCTTGGGTACCATTTTTCAGGTGTTCATTGTTATTTAAACTCAAGGCCCCACGTGTCTTGCTTCAAAATGTTCCACGTCAATAGATGAAATATATGGTGAAAACAACTGCTTAATAATTAAAAATTTACTCAGTTATAATATTTTTGGCTTGATACCAGGTGATAAAGTAATATTAATTTTAGTTCTGATTAGGAATATATTGTATCTTTTGTCATTCTGTTTTCATCTCTAGTAGTTTTTTATATATTTTATCACAAATTTTTGATTTTTCAGATCATCGTCGTAGATAAATCAAGCGGTTGAATGCTGGACAAGGTCCGTACATGTGGGCATGATCCATAACCTATAAATAAGTAGAGAGGAAGTTAGAAATCTTGGTAATGACCAAAACTACCACAACAACATGTTTTTATATATAGTGGAAGTATTTTTTTAAAATACAAGAAACTCCTCTTGTAAGGAGATAAAATACCAAGCGGCGAGCTCTAGCCGAGCTAGGGCGGAGCACTGTTGTCGGGCTGTTGCTCTATAGCAAACTCGGTTGGGTATTTGGAACATAGTTCGATCAAGCGCTGCGATCGGTGATAAGAAGTCAAGAACAAAGCTCTGGCCAAGCTAAGGCGAGCACTGACGGACTGTCCTTCTATAGCAAGCTTGGCGGGGTTTTGGCATCCGAGCTCGGTCGAGAGGCAACGACCGGCGACAATCCCAAGACATGTCAGGGGACAGAAGAAAACTTACACAGCGAACTTTCTTTTGACAACCCCCACGATTGGATCGAGATCGACAACATGATGGGTTAGCTACGAACTAGGCCATTTGGGCATGGCTAGGTAGGCCACCTACCAACTGACACAGCAGTCAGCGCGTCATAGCAAGCGCCGAACTGCAGTCTGTCCAGTGACATAATAGCGCGTCTAGATACACATGAGCTACACAATATAAGTCTAGGTCTTATACTTTCATAGGTACGCAGGACAAGCTACTTGAAGTTTCGCTTTGATTTTTCGGTCAGCTAATTTGACCTTAGGAGAACTATTTTTTGAAAATAGTTTCAGCAACCAAACTTATTGTTTCTGTGTCACAGCTCGACCATAGCCACTAGCAACTGCAGATACCTTCTTCCACCACTAGTTCAACACAAGTGTCTATCTTCGATTTTCTCTTTTCCATTTCACAAACACAACACCCCACATCTCTCTTTCCCTTCTTTCTCTACGTCCCTCTTTTTCAAACATGGGCAAAAAGGCTTTTGAATTGTGTAATATAGACTATTCTTGTAATTGTTGTCCATCGCTAAGATCGGTATTCGGATTTGCAGCATGTGATTTATCCTTGACCGTACTCAACTTCAGTTAAAATCGAAGAGGTATTTAAGAATTTCCAACACGGGCAAACAGAAAAAATTACCAAAAAATCACTAAACTTTAAAAATTAATAGTGTGTGCAATATCCTTACGGTTCATTGTTTTGTATTGTTGCCAAGGGACAAGAAAAGTATTTAATTTTAAATGTATTTGTGTGAATAACTGTTGCATTGTATTATCATCTCACAAGAATGGACACGTTTGTTGTCTTTGCATGTCATTATTTCTACTTATTTGGGTCACCAAGTTGAATGGCCACGTATTTTCGAAGTACCTTTTTGTTTGGTTTGGCAACTAGATTTATATCGTTTTTTAATATATAACTCGATATACGGCCTAATGCACCAATTAGTTTAGGGGACTAATTTTACCGTTTATAATTAATAGGTCTACTTAAAGCCGGAGTAAAGTCTCGTATATACTGATCCAACTTCAACTCTAACTCAAGAATTAATAACACACGGTGAGAGTCGAGAGCCTTATATTCAAAGGCTTTATGAAGCTCCTGATAGGCGGCCATATGCCTGATAGATGGCCGACCATCAGACTACAATTGCGCCAACCTGAGATTTTAGATTTGTATTGGTTTAATCAAGTTTAAATTGGGAGTTCAAGTTTGAGTCATACACGTGATATTGTACAAGTTGGACTGGTAGGTGTTTCGTTGTGCATGTTTGGCAAAGTTTATAAGAAGTAAATTCTTCTTCTTTTGTTTTAAAAATTGTGTCAGGGTGTTTGGTACAACTTCTATCATGAACCAAAAATAATTTATAAAAATTAAAAAATAATTAATTCTTAAAAATTAAATTTTG
>BRYF01000010.1:4352500-4355000 GCA_030159135.1 Actinidia polygama
AAACTTTTTATCATGTTTATTTTGGGGAGTAATTTTGTTGGCCGTGGATTTCTGAAGACAGTGTATTGGCAGCGACGGTGGTGGTATGGTGTTGATTGCAACAACTCATAATTTTGTCATTTCATGTCCATTATTGCGCACTTCAGCATTATGAGAGAGAGAGAAATCATATGGAGATCTCAAGCAAGTTGGCTTTTCTCTATCAACAAGGACAGAATGTAGAGCTCCCTTTCAATTCTCCCCTCCTATTTGAACCAGCAATCTCAGAAAAATGGTACGGAAAACAAAAGAAAACAATTGGATCACAGATTTTTTGTGTTTTCAAGTTACTTTGATTTTAAAATGAGTGAAAAATATATAAAAATCAAGTTACTTGTTGTATTGTTTAAACCACAGCAGCTGCTGGACACTTGCCTAACTTTTGACGACAGATCCAACTTTATTTTGATATTACTTGTCAGGCCTAACTCATATTTCTCCTTAAAACTCAGGTATCAAGGAGAGGGAATATGAACTTTGTAGACAGTATAGAAGGACTAGAACTGGACGATGTGAGATATTTCAACAAATTCACTAGACAAAATGTACCAAATCTTGTAATTCATGTCACATAATGTTTGTGATAACCAACATAATTATATAATTATATGAGCCCCATTTGGATTGATTAGTTTTGACTAACAAATAGGCAAGTTAACTACTTTTGCAAGCATTCAAAGAAGTTGTGTCCTTTGGTTAAATTGGATATATATTAGCGTGAATATTAAAAACTTAGAGGCCTACAAACGTTTCTGAAGATAAAGATAACCCAATATAAAAATGTTTCTAGCTGTGATTGGGTATCATCTTTTGAAGATTCTAATGTGTTTCATATTGCAAGAGAGAGAGAGAGAGAGAGATTATCTTTGACTCTCCCTGCACAGCCGTTATTGCATCCACGTTTTTCAAATCTTCACAATGGACTCTTTTTGGCCCCCAGGGCGTAGGTCAGTTGGTTCACAGGTGGTAGATTGCACCCAAGAGCGCAGGTTTGAGTCATGGCAGCCGCAGTGTGGGAGTTTCACTCATGAAATATTGGGTGGGCTCCTTGTGGGCACTATGCACTGGGCCTCCCATCTGTTGGGCCGCTGAGTACCTGATTTACCTGTCATGCCAGTCCCGTGGGGCAGGGCGGTATGACCCGGCTAAGATGTCTGGAACAACACCTTTTGCACCCAAGAGAGAGAGAGAGAGATTATCTTTGACTCTCCCTGGACAGCCGTTATTGCATCCACGTTTTTCAAATCTTCACAATGGACTCTTTTTATTTCTCTTGATTTCATCATACCGAAACAGAAAACTTGTCACTTTAATTATAATTTAATAATAACACTAGAAAATTAGGAGCATTTGGTTATTAATGATTCAGATTCATTTAGTTATTTGGAATCCACAATGAATCAAAAATTCTAATCTAGATTGTTCAAATTCTGGACCATAGTGTTTCTTACAAATTATAAATAAGCTTAATTCTTAAGACTCCCTCTAAACTATCGCCTAATATCGCTTCAATCCCTCATATAAAAAATGAATCAGATTGACCTCTTCAACTATTTATATGTATTACTTACAACATCTATATTACAAATATATGTGAAAATACGTACAAAAGCGGATGAGATGATGTCCATATATTTCAATTAAAATCATTTGTGGCCAAAGTAGCCTTATTTTTTTGCGGATAACATACCAACGCTCATAGATGGAAGATGCCAAATAAGGTTAGTTTTGTGACTATAATGGCTGCACAAGCCTTTATATAGAGACTTGACATATTTTTCTTCTGAAAATAAGGGTATTTTGATTTTAATTGAAACACATGGTCAACATGTGATCCACTTCTATCTGTAATTCACACGAATTAATAACAGAGGGGTGTAAGTGATACATGTAAATAGTTGAATGAGTCGATCCGATTTATTTTTTAGATAATGAGATATAATGAAAAAAGACAATATTTTATAGGTGCCGAAGAATTAAGCCCAAATTATATATTGGATATAGCATCGATTAAAAGAAAACAACTTATTGGCGAAGAGAAAAAATTACAAACACACATTAATTAATTAGTACACATATTTGTATAAATTCTCTCATATAACACCATGCTAAACTAAAATATAGACAAGCTCTTCCACTTTTCTACATAGGCGATCTCGAACTCGCGCGTGGAGAGTTAATCAAGAAGGAATCGATCACTAACAAATTAGAGACGTATAAATTCTCTCATATAACACCATGCTAAACTAAAATATAGACAAGCTCTTCCACTTTTCTACATAGGCGATCTCGAACTCGCGCGTGGAGAGTTAATCAAGAAGGAATCGATCACTAACAAATTAGAGACGCTTTCGCAAAACCGATCAAACCCTAACTCTGGTACCCAAAAAAATTGAAAAGAAGTATATCTACGTGATTCGAACCTTTATAACCTATTCTACATGAAAAGATAACAAAAATC
>BRYF01000010.1:4400000-4407500 GCA_030159135.1 Actinidia polygama
GATCACTCATTCACATCGCCAGGCTTTCTCCATTTCGCTAGTGGGCGAGGAATCGCCTTATCGCCAAATTGCCCGTAATTGGATTGAATCTAAGCTTACCAGCCTCCACTCCGCGGATGGGCGAGGTGAATTACATGTCACCTGTCTCCAGTCTTCTACCTCCACAAGAACTCCACCCCCATAAGAATTCTCTCCACAAGGAAACTACCTCTGGAATATATTCTTTCCTTCTCAGCGCCTACAATCATGGGATGTCCTCCAGATGTCAGACCTCTCTATTAAATCTCCTATATCTCCGGAATTTAATACCATACTTAGCCATCCGAGAATCACTCCGCATTTTCCTTATACGGCTCTCATTCTCCATCTATATAAAGGCTGCTCCCCCACCATTATGAGATATGGAATCTTTACTCTGGAAGACGGATAGCTCCGCTTGTCCATTGCTTAGATTTTGATCGCCTTGGTCTGATTCGCACGCTAGAAAGGTTTTGAGTGGCCTCACCCCGGCCGATAACATTTGTTCATTGCTGCGCAGGTCGCCCTAGTCTTTTCTGAGGTCACCACCTCGCCATCCAAAGCAACTTGACTGTTGGTTGCTCTCCCCAAAATTCTACCACAACAGTTTTGCGCCATCTGTGGGAACGACAGTTCTTAACTTTCTATGCACCTGCGTAGTCGTTTATTGCCTAGACCAAGTGTCAGTAGTCCTTTGGACAACAGAGCTTATCTGATGGCCAATACAAGTCAAACTCCAGATCTAAAAGGCTTTCATCGTGAGATACACGATATAGCCGAGCAGATGATAGTCATGAACGAGAATAACGCCTAGTTGTTGCAGCTCCTCGCAACTAACCCACCGCATGTTCCTCCAATCCCCGTTCCTAAAATAACCCTCCTCGCCCACCTCGTCAATCTGGTGACGAAGTATCCCAAAGTCATCATAGCACTGGTCGAGTTGGGCGACATCGATCTCCCACACCTCGTCCCCGACGTGAAAGGAGTGCCTCATCAGAGTCCTAATCTATCCAAGCTCATGAGGTTAAAGGTTGGGAAGTCAGAAGAGGAAGATCTCCTTGCCGAAATGATCAGACACCTAGACGTCGAAGCGCTTCCACCTCCCAAAAGACCAGAGATCTAGACGCCCGTCTTGACGCCATCAATACTAGGGGAGACGCTCTAGTAACCGTGGATGCTTTGATCAAGCAGACCGAGCCACCGTTCATAGAGAGGGTGTTGAGAGCCAGGGTTTCCTCCAAGTTCAAGTTACCCAATCAGCTCAGAACCTACGAGGGCAAACTAGATCCCATGGACCATTTAGATTTGTACAAGAGCTTGATGTCGCTCCAAGGTTGTTCAGATGAGGTAATGTGCAAAGCATTCTCTGCCACTTTAAAAGGGTCGGCGAGGTCATGGTTTAGAAAACTGTATCCGGGAACCATTGACTCGTTCGGCGACCTGAGCAAGCTTTTTGTCGCCAACTTTATGAGCTGCAAAATCCGACAGAAGAACGCTTCTCATCTCTTCACCATTCATCAGAAGGAAACGGAAAGTTTGAAAGACTACATAAAGTGGTTCAACCAAGCCGTCCTAGAAGTGGAGGATCCCAGTGACAATGTAGTGATTATAGCCATGATGGAAGGACTTTGCCTCGGTCCACTATTTGACTCCCTCTATAAGAATGTACTTGAGACCTTGTCGGTTCTCCAGAGCAAGGTTGACAAGTATATCGCCGCGAAAGAGTTAGCCAAAGCAAAACGGAGGCGACGAGGGAAATACGATCACAAGAGGAAGGAGCCCGACACAAGGCAATCTGACTACAGGGAGAAAACAAGGAGCAAAAAATTCAATCGAGATTGAGGGCAGGCAAACGAAAGGCGTCCTCGTACTCCACCTCACTGCCCGAAAATGATTTTTCCACCTCTCAACGCTCCCATCGCCCAAGTACTCATTGAGATTAAACATGAAGAGTTCATCAAATGACTTGAAAAAATCAAGACCGATCCTCGTAAAAGAAATAAGAACAAGTATTATGAATTCCATCGGGACCACGACCATAACACGGAAGACTGTTTCCATCTAAAGGAACAGATCACCGACCTTATCAAAAGAGGATATCTGAGGAAATATGTAGTTGATCGCCCGCCTCCCCACTCGCCAGAAAGGAGATATGACGACAACAGACCAACTATAGGTGATATACAAGTAATTCATGGTGGATTTGGATCTGGCGGATGCTCAAATTCTTCCAGAAAGAGACATGCTAGGAGCGCTAGTGGGCAAGCTGAAGAAGAAATCTACAACCTCTTCTCGCCTGTCAGTGATGCTCATCCGCCTATCACCTTCAACAATGATGATCTAAGAGGCCTACATCTTCCCCATGACGACGCCTTGGTCGTATCAGCCGTCATCGCCAACTTCAATATTCAGCGAGTCTTGATCGACAATGGGAGCTCGGCGGATATCTTGTTCATCTCGGCATTTGAAAATATGAAGATCAGATTGGATAAACTCCACCCTTCCATACTCTACAAGTAGGTTTGGGAGGAAATATGACGCACCCACTTGGATGGATCAAGTTGCCAAGTAACTTTGGGGATGGAACCACGTCAGACCACAATTTGGCAAGACTTCATCGTTGTAGATTGCCCTTCACCTTATAATACAATCGTGGGTCGCCCCACTTTAGGAGGGATCAAGGCAATCACCTCGACTTACCATTTCAAGATGAAGTTTCCCACTTCCACTGGGGTGGGAGAGGTGAGAGGCAACCAGAAAGTGGCAAGGCAGTGCTTCATTTCAGCCATGAAGACCAAAATCTCCCCAATTTAAAATAACCAATAGCAATTATAGATCACTGATGTCAAGATAGAGCCTCAAAGGGATGAACTGGTTGTTTTGGTTGATCCCGAGAAACCAAAAATACCAAACCCCTTGAAGAAGTTGCTCCAATCTCCATACACCCAAATTATTCAGATCGCCATGTTATGATCGGTACTGAACTGGCCAACGAACTGCGTTCCACCTTGATTGAATTCTTGAAGAAAAACTTTGACGTCTTCGCCTGGTCACAAGGCGATGTCCCTGGCATTGACCCCCAAGTCGCCATGCATAAATTGTTCACCAATCTCGACTATCCCCCAGTTCGCCATAAGTTAAAAAAAATCGCCCCTGAACGCCTAAAGGTCATCGAAGAGGAAGTGGCCAAACTCGTTAAAGCCAACGTCATCAAGGAATCCCATTATCCGGAGTGGCTCGCCAATGTTGTCATCACCCCTAAGAAGGGGGGAAATGGAGAGTATGCATTGACTTCACCGACCTCAACAAGGCGTGCCCAAAAGACAATTTTTCTTTGCCAAAACTTGACCTGATAGTCGATGCACATCCAAACATAAGCTCCTAAGTTTTATGGACGTCTTCTCCGATTATCACCAGATCAGAATATTCCCTCCCGACGTAGAAACGACTTCTTTCATTACAGAACGAGGATTGTATTGTTACAGGGTCATGCCATTAGATTGGTCAATAAAATGTTCAAGGAATTGATTGGGTAGACGATGGAAGTATATAATATATTAACGGCATGCTAGTCAAAAGTCTCAGGGTAGCCGACCACATCGCCCATCTGGAGGAAGCGTTTGGTATCCTACGAAAACACTGAATGATGTTGAATCCTTCAAAGTGTATTTTCAGAGTATCATCTAGAAAATTTCTCAGATTTTTGGTAACCAAACGTGGAATCGAGGCAAACACAGATCAGATGCAGGCCCTTCTCAACATGAGTTCGCCCAGGAATATCCACGAGGTGCAGTAATTGATCGGGCAAGTTGCCTCCCTTAATAGATTTGTCTCCAAATCAGCCGACAAGTGTTTCCCATTCTTTCAAATTTTGAGAAAAAATCAGACCTTCCAGTGGAACGAAAGATCGGAGATAGCATTTCAGCAGCTTAAGGAGTATCTTGGCTCGCCACCATTACTTACCGTTCCGGTCACGGGCGAAGAGGGGGATTGGTTTACTTCGTCAATCATATAGGACTTCCCTCCTAGGTGGTCAGATATCCAAAAGGGCAGAGAGTTTTCTAAACTTTCATCTCCTAACTCGGTCCTACTAGACATGCACTAAGGATAATGAAAATAAAAGACAATGGTAGCAGATACTTACTGAAGTTGGGAAATGGGTAGCTGTTTGGGGCGAGGTGCGCATCAGAGCAGGGACAACAGTTTGATAACAATAGCGAAGAAAGAAAATGGATGAGGGTCCCCTATATTTATAGGATCCTGGGAGGGCCAGGATCCACTCCCATCAATGGTGGAGATCTCACGTCGTTTTAAATTCCGAGATGAAAAACCACCATTTCCGCCACCCGGGCTGTTCTTCCCGCCAAGAAAAAGTTATTTCACCATTAATGCTCTCACCCACGTGGCCGCCTCTGAATAAAGCGCATTAACTGCATTCGCCACGCGGCACCTCCCAAAGAAGCACCATTGAAACGCATCCACGTCACTCGCTGGCAGTTGTCTCCCACAATGCTTATGCCATTCGTTGATACTCGGAGGTCTCAAATGTTTCACCTCGGGACTTTGAGTAGGGGGGCTACTGATGTGGGGCAAAACATTCATACTTCGCCAAGGGAACACGTCGCCTACCTTCAAGAAAATTCCCACTACACCTCGCCATGATCACTCATTCACATCGCCAAGCTTTCTCCATCTCGCTAGTGGGTGAGGAATCGCCTTATCGCCCGTAATTGGATTGAATCTAAGTTCACTAGTCTCTACTCCGCAGATGGGCGATTGAATTACATGTCACCTGTCTCCAGTCTTCTACCTCCACAAGAACTCCACCCCCACAAGAATTCTCTCCACAAGGAAACTACCTTTGGAATATATTCTTTCCTTCTCAGCGCCTACAATCACAAGATGTCCTCCAGATGTCAGATCTCCCTATTAAATCTCCTATATCTCCGAGATATATTACCATACTTAGCCGTCCGAGAATCACGCTGCAGTTTCCTTACACAGCTCCCCCACCATTATGGGGTACGGAATCTTTACTCTGGCATACGGATAGCTCCGCTTGTCCATTGCTTAACTTTTGATCGCCTTGGTCTGATTCGCACGTCAGAAGAGTTTTGAGCGGCTTCGCCCTGGCCGGTAACATTTGTTCATTGCTGCGTAGGTTGCCCTAGTCTTTTTCGAGGTCACCACCTCGCCATCCAAAGCAACTTAACTGTTGGTTGCTCTCCCCAAATTCTATCACAACAAAGGGCATGATAACACATATAGACATTTTCAATACTCACTTTCTATTCAAATTTTTTTTTACAGATACTGACGAAGGAACTATATTGAAAAATATTAAAATTACATGGTACTAATTATTAAAATTTAAACTATTAAGGATCATAGTGAAACTGTATTCAAACTACAAGGACCAATAATAAAATTTATCCTAAGTTCTTCCAAGGTGCAGCACGGAAGACAAACTAGTAAAATTTGCCTTCGTGGCCCATCAAAAATTTGGTGAACCTTGGGCTCTCCAAATATTTCTTTACGGCCCAAATAAAAAAATTTAGAAAGTTTAATATTCGCCAAAATTCTTGATTTTCTTCACGAGTTCTTACATAAGCATCGGAGCAGGATTTTTGACTGACACCATATTAGTATCTCACATCGACCTCTCACCTTTCGCGCAGGTTCATTTAATTTCTCGGCCTCCCAATTACAATTCGTTTTTTTGTTTTTATTAGGATGAATTTACCTAAATACCACTTTTACTAAAATATATTTGAAACGTTACCAAGAAGTAGTATTTTTCATGCAGGATGACCAATGAGTTCTATCAAGTTTATTAAGTAAATTTCTCAACAATATTAAGTAAATTAAAAAAAGATGTTTATTAAATGGAAAAACATATTAACTAAATCAATAAATATTTTAAATTTTGAAAATAAAAAATAAAAACGAAATGATAATAATCAAGTAATATCCCATATTTGGATGAAAAAGAAAAAAATAGAATAAAATGTATTATTATGAAGGTTTGAACTAATTTGTACCCACTTATTGATAATAGAATGTTGTTATCATAGAAATGTCATATAATTCAATGGTAATTCTAATAGAAACATAAGTGCTTATCGGTCATTTTTTCAATATGTTCACTACATAGAAGGTTATTTGGGTAAATTTACTATAACCAAAATAAAAAATATATAATTAAAGAAAAGAGAAGTATAAAAATGACTAGCATATATATATATATATATATATATATATATATGGGACGAATCCGGAAACACAAGTTTTGACACAATTTTAGATATTTCATCTTAGCTCTTGAAATCAGCCCTATCAAGGGTTGAGATTACTTTTCAGAGTTATTAAAACGACGTAGTTTTAATAAACTTTAAGAAAAATTTAGAAAAATTTACTTCATTGTAATCTCATCCCTTAATTTCAAGTGTTAGGATGTAGTGTCGAAAATTGTGTCAAAACTTGTGTTCCCGGATCCGTTCCTATATATACACACACGCACACGCATAAAAGATGCATATCTTAAGACAGCCTTGTGGCTTTAGTGCCTTGGCAAATTGGGCCCAATTTTATGGACCGGGTGGGGCGGTTCGGTTGCTTCATCTTTCAGGCCACTTGTCGGCACCGATCAACCATTTTCCGCACTTTAATGTGATGTCACACGCTTCACTGGTGACATCATAATATTATATATCTGCAATACTTTATCTATTTAGGCTTTGTTTGGAACCCAGGAAAAGAAACGGAAAACAATGAAAAATTTATAATCTCTCTCTAGGGCAAAGACAAAAAATTAGCGTATTTGTCCAATAAATAATTAAATAATTTTTTTTTGTATTTTCAGACTCCTTTCTTAAACGGTTAAAAAATTCACTTAAACGATTTTTTTTAAATTAAAATAAATAAGAATTTTAAAAATTAAAAAAATTAAGCCAAACTGGGCCTAATTTGGAGCGTCACGAAGCACGGGAGAGAAAAAAAAATGAAGTTGTTTTTTAATTCTCAACCCCTTACAATTATTTTAATCTTATTGTTTTTCGTAATCATTATTGAGTTGACTTACGTGATTGGAAAGACGTGTATTAATAGCTTTAATTTCCTAAATTTTAAAATTAGGATAAATTTTGCTGACTTTTTCTTAGTTTTTTGACAAATACAGACACATTTATGTAGTTTTAAAATTACATTGATCTCTCTTATTTTTAAAAAAATTATCAAAATTCTTTAATATAACTAATTTTTATGTAAAAATGACACTTTCTTATGTTAGGGCTTTCAAATTCTTTTCTTAGTACACCAATAAAATAAATAGATATTATTTTTTTACAAAAAAATTGATAACAAAATATATTTTCTTAAGTATGTTTAAATTAAGAGAACTTAAAAAGTAAAAAATATTTAGATTAATTTTAAATTAAAAATTCTTATTAAGAATAAAATTTATTTTTTAAGTATATTGATTAG
>BRYF01000010.1:4420000-4422500 GCA_030159135.1 Actinidia polygama
TTATATTTGATTCATGGATCATTTAAAAAAATATTATTTTATATAAAAAATTTAAAAATAAAAATACACAAATTAATATAGGAAACGAGAGAGGATAAGAAAGGAAATTAGTGAGGAGATAAGCAAATTATATAATTAAAGAATGAAAATATACGAATTTTTCAATGGGCAAATTAACCAAAACTTTAAAATTGAGAAGTTGAGGAGGGGGCACCTAGGTTTTAGGTGGCTCCACCATTGTGTGTGCGACAGTGGGGGATGGGTGAAAGTAAAGAAAGTCGGTGTTATTTTTGAAACTACAAGGGAGATGTGACTATATTTATCAAAAATCTCATAAAAGTAAATGAAATTTACCCTCAAGTTAAACCAAACTTCCCTTCTCTTTCATATCTTTTTCCAAGTTCCAAACAGAGCCTTAAGGGCCTTGAGAGAAAAATAATGGGGGGAAATAGAATCAATCACCTCAGAACATCTGCCTAATTTAAAATTTGGAAAAAGAATATAAACATTGCTTTTTAACAATGGAATCTGCACCCAAAAGGCTCCAAGCCGACAAAGTTGGCTGGCTGGTAGCATGTGGATGCTTTTATCCGTGGAATCCGGTGAAAATCGATGTATTCAGAGGCTGTGGGGCCTACTGCCCAGTGGCAGAATTAATAAATCAACTTAACTATTCGAAATCGTTCGAAATTGATTTGCTTAATAAATTAATTAAATATTAATATATTTTAAATTTTATTAAATTTTTAAATAAAGTTTTAATAATTTACTACATAATTCGATAAATTTATAATGTTTAAAAAATTCAAGTTACTCGAATTCGATTATTAAAACTCTTTTGAGATCGATTCGCATGACAAACAAATTAAGCTTGAACAATTTACTGTTTGACTCGTTTATCACCCCTATTTACAGAAAAACTCATTTCGAAGGAAGTTGTTTTTATCTTCTTCGGGAATTGCATTTTCGATAGTTGTGCTAAATTAATAATCAAGTTTTAAGAGTTATGTCAAAGCACGGCTCAATAGTCAGTGATGATTGAGAGGCACGTCAAAATAGCTAAAATATGAATAATACACATTTTACGCTCTTCAACGTACTTTCATAAATTTTTATACACATTTTACCAAATTTAATACACTTTTTAAACCTTAATCACTTTCAAATGACCAAGTACAAAAATTTAGATATAGTAATTTTAAAAATTATAGTTTCAATTAGTCACACCATAGATATTAACTAGTGCTTAGAGCAACTCCAATAAAGTGGGTATTGTTGCTCCTTGAACAATTTGGCAAGTTACAATCCAAAACTATGAACTCCAACTCTCCCCCTATGTGAGCCCCTATTTGGCCTTGTGCTATAGTGTCTCCTCGTACCAAAGAACCTTATGAAAAGTGTTCTTTGGTATTGGCGTCTCTTTTTCTCAAACGCACTATAGTTTAAGCATTTATTCAAAACTTTATAATAAGAACAAAAAGTGAAGTGCATCGGTAAAATACTGGAGTGATATTTTTTTTAAAAATTAATTATAAATTTTTATATTTTCAGACTCTTTTTATCAAGAGAACTTGAAAAGATATAAAATTTTGACGAAACGGTAAAAAAAATCACTAAAGACGAAAAAACTCCAAAACTAAAAAAATCCAAAAAAACTTGCCTCAAACATGGCCTATTTATTCCCAGATAGAATATGGAGTGCCTTGTTGTACCTAAAAATAATAACTCCCTAAATTGAAAAATATGTCAAATAAAGAGTCAAATACTATAAGGCTATTAAAGAGGCTGTTAGTCAATCATGCATGGCTCTGATACGATTAAGAATTGAATGAGAATAAAATAAGAGATTACCTGAATATATGTAAATACAAGTCCTCCTTATTTTGAGCTCAAAAGTCTGCCTTGAATACTCTGTGGTTAATTAAAATATATATATATATATATATATATATATAAGAGACTACCTGAATATATGTAAATACAAGTCCTCCTTATTTTGAGCTCAAAAGCCTGCCTTGAATACTCTGTGGTTAATTAAAATATATATATATATATATATATATCCCAGATAGAATATGGAGTGCCTTGTTGTACCTAAAAATAATAACTCCCTAAATTGAAAAATATGTCAAATAAAGAGTCAAATACTATAAGGCTATTAAAGAGGCTGTTAGTCAATCATGCATGGCTCTGATACGATTAAGAATTGAATGAGAATAAAATAAGAGACTACTTGAATATATGTAAATACAAGTCCTCTTTATTTTGAGCTCAAAAGCCTGCCTTGAATATTATGTGGTTAATTAAAATATATATATATATATATATATATATATATAATGACTTTGAAAGGAGATAAAGGAAGGTGCTCAACACGAGCTAAAGAGTAAATAAAGAAAAATACTTAAAAGATTTGGTGATGAAATTGGATCATCTCATTTATATAGATTAAATATACTTCTATAGCGGATTTCAAAACTTTGGATTCAAATTCGCTGAG
>BRYF01000010.1:4455000-4460000 GCA_030159135.1 Actinidia polygama
CATGGATTGTCCTCTGTTCGATTCAAACCAATTTATAGTTGACCCTAACTCTTCATCCCTGACCTCAGCCACGTGGTGGTGCACTAACCTTGTCGCCGCCACGTGCCCCAATATGTCACCGTCCAATGCATCCAACGACAATTGTGAGAAATGTATTGCATTGCCAAAATACCCCAAAGGGAGGGGCGGATTCATCCGCTTCCTGAAGTCTATGCAAATGGAGAGTTTACGAGTATGGTTATGTGCAGGGGGTTTCAATTTTAAAATCCGCATCCAAAATAACGCTGCTAGCGCATGAAATGGGGTGGCACCGGGGCATGTGACATGGATTTGAGAAAGGCATTGTTTGATCTTCGAATCGGAGAATCTAAACGTGGATGTGGCCATTTTCACTAGAGGAAGAGGCTCGGCTTTGGACTTTTTGGCGTAAAATTCGGTTGATTTTGTATTCGTGTTCGAAGAATGTTGGCGGTGGAAGACTGGAGGGTGGGAGATGGGTTCGCCGCGGTGAAGCTCAGCCCATGATTTGACAAGCGTAAGCAGAGAAGTTAGGTCTGCATGCATATGGGTGCAGCTCAGTCCTATTGCTAGTCCCCCTCCTTCAAAATTATTTATCTGCGACGTTGAGAAAATTTGAGGTTATTCTTGTAATTTTGTACATTTGTTTTTTGCATAGATTGCAGCTACAAAAAGGATAGGATTTAATAACTGTTGTGTAAGAATAGTATAAGATTACATTAGACTTGATCTTTACACAAAACATTCTAATGTGTAATTTTATTTATGGTTTTTGAATTTTTTCGTCTTTAGTGTATTTGTTCTAAATTTGAAAATTCTTTTCTTGAAGAATTAGCGAAGAAGTATAAGATTTTGATCAAACCGTAATTGTTTTTACTAAAAACGAAAAACTCGAAAACCAAAACAATTAAAATAACTAAACAATTAAAGTTTGAGAGATTTTAATGCAAACAACATTTGTATTATAACTTTGCAGAAATAAGGGAGGTTAACATAATTTTAGAAGTTATAGAAACTAACCTTGTAATTAATGGATGCCAGTGTAATTTATACATAATTTTGGATTTCGAGTCATCGTAGTATCCTAAATCACTACAACCATGTTGTGCTCTTAAAATCGGCCCGTTGTAGACTCGTTATAATGAAAATAAATAAATGAATGATAAGTATGCTCTTTTGAATATACTAAGAGATAAATAACATTCAATTATTTGATTACTGATGTCCGATCGATTTGAATGATTCGTATTATAAGTAAGTCGACGATAAATTAATAGAAAGGACACTACGGGGCCAAATTTCCATAAATTTGTATTGGCAAAATATGGACCTTTCTATTTCGCACAAGACACCGATAAAGATGATTTTTGTTTGCCAAAATGATGTTGGATTTTACGTATGATTTTTTTATAAAAATATTATTTTTTAGAAAACAAATAAAAGCATAATTCATTTACGTACCTGAATGCGAAAGGGGGACCATATACTAGGATCATCAGGCATGTCCTCCCAGGCCGTGAGATCTCGCTCTTCGGACCCACGAGCGGATCTGAGCCATTCATCGACTGTTGTGACCACCTTGGCCCTGAGTGTTCGAACGCCAGCGTCGTTGCACTTGACCAACCACTCACCATCTTCCGCTCGGGCCAACCGACCTGTGACCGCCGGGTAAGAGCTGAGGTGCTCCGAGAGCGAGACCCGGAGGTTGGTCAGGTCTGAGTTGGGAAACGGGTTGACCCGGTAGTAGAATATGGTGTGGAGAGTGTGGAGGCCCATGGATTGGTCCAGGCCCGAGAGACAGTGGGTCTTGCCCGGCCCTATTGGCCTGCTGGACACCACCGTCAGCTTTGAGTAAACGTTCACTCGGCTCTTCACTTCAGCCATTTCTCACAAAACAGAAGGAAGAGAGAGAGAGAGAGATATTACAATATAAGCACCAATTGTGTCATTATATATAGTGTAGGCTGTAGAGAGAGAAGTCGTTAGAGGTAGTGAAAAACTTTTGTTTTTCATCTATTACCCTTTTCTTATCTTTGTTAAGTAAAATTACTCAAATACCTTTTTATGTAGTTAAAAATAAAAGTGATATATAATATAAACAAGGGTGTTTGAGTAATTTTACTTAATTAAAAAAAATATAAAAAAAAAGAAGCGTGAAAATTACTATTCTTAAATTATTTCTATCTTTAAGAAGTGTTTTTCAAACACTAAAATACGCTATAAAAAATTTAAAAAATATGCTTGTTTGTGTAAAACAAATACTTATATTTCAACCTTTTATATAAAGTAACAATATATATATATATATATATATATTATAATATTAAATTTTGAGATATAAAAAATATTTTATAATCTCCAAAATTGAGAATAAACCTCCAAATTTGGACACCCAATTTTATCTCGCATGCATGTCTCTCTCTATAAGATTAGAAATTAGTGTTGTTGAGAAGATATTGACGAATACGATTCAAAATAGGCCAGTATTAAACAATTTTTAAGAAAAGTTTGAAAAGTTTAAAATATGAATTTTGAAAGAAAATTAATATTTTTTTTTAAAAAATGAGATAATTATAGAATTTGGGA
The DNA here is from genome assembly GCA_030159135.1 of Actinidia polygama. Taxonomy (NCBI): domain Eukaryota; kingdom Viridiplantae; phylum Streptophyta; class Magnoliopsida; order Ericales; family Actinidiaceae; genus Actinidia; species Actinidia polygama. The sequence goes on from BRYF01000010.1 coordinate 4,457,605, forward strand.
GATAAAAAAAATATAATTGGAGTTGATGTGAATAGAAATTGAGTTGGAAATGATCTAATTATGGAAAGTAGATGAGCAGTGGTGGAGAAATAAATTCAGAAGGTGACGGATAATGGTTGAGTACATTCATGACATGTTGGTGGTCAGTACAATTTAAGATTTATGACGTGGCAGTAAATATAACCCAATCAAGGTCACCTTCATTTGTCGCCATTATTGGAAACTTTTTTTCGGAGAAATTACAAAAAAGACCCCAAGGTTTGGTTTCAATTGTAAAAAATTAAATCTGATTGAGCTATTTTCAAAGATGAATCGAGCAGTAGCGGAGGTACAACTGAGCAAATGGGATTAAGTGACCTTATTAAAAAAAATTATACTATCATTCAATGAAAAAATCACACTACCGTCCCATTGAAAAAAAATACACTACCAATACAATTTTTCACCTCACTGAAAAAAAAATTACACTATTATCTCACAATTATATATAATTTTATGAGTTTGACACCACTGAATAAATATTCTGACTCCGCACTAAATTCGAGAGGAACTGGTATCCTTGTCGGAGATTTCAAGGATGAAGTTATAGCCTCCTACTCATTGAGAGTTATAGCCTCGTTGCGAAGGCTATAAATTAAGCTACATTTTTTTTTATATTAGTTCAGTTGTTGAGGGTATTCCATCTACTGCCAAAGGCTTGAGAAGGGTGGAATGCACTCATACAAGTCTGTCCCTGGGCGAAGGCCCACCTGGCCATGGCCTAAGGCCCTAAAAAATATTCAAATTTTAGGAGCTCCTCAAGTTTAGTCGGGTAGCTTATGATATAACCTTAAAAAAAGGTCCAAACTGAAAAAACTATATTTCTGGACATATTTTATAATTGGGCTGCAAATAATAGGAATAGGCCCAAAACTACATATTGTCGATTGAAAAAGTTTTGGTAGATGACATAGACTATGGAAACTTAATTAACACTTTTGCCTTTAAAAATGATAAAAAAGGAGTGTTCAAGTGATACTTTTTTTTGTGTGACAATTTTAGTGATAAATACTTTTTTTAATGGTTCTAATATTTTAAGTTGATTTTACATGTTTGAATTTTAGTTATTGAAATATAAAAGACCTTATTTTGAAAGTTGGCCTGGGACCCTCGAAAACTCAGGAACGGCCCTGCACTCATAGTCTTCGTTCGGGAAATAAGGCTGCTCTGCTTTAGCTAATTAGCTGCTGATGACGAAGGAGTTCGTGTTTGGATGGAAGAGGTTCCTCTCTCAGGGTGGAGTCATAATTTAGGTTCAGTAGTGTTAAAATTATTAGAATTTATGTTTAGGGAGGTCAAAATTATAGAATTTAAGATAAATTATTAATTTTTTGTGGGGTAAAAATTTATTTATACTAAATTATATTAAGGATAGTAATGTAATTTTTTTCAGTGGTGTCAATTGACCCCACTCGCCCAGGGTGATTCCGCCCATGCCTTCCCCTCCCCGATTTCTGCTTGTGTTGCTGCTGTGCTTCTATTTGTTTCAACTGATGTAGTTTGCTTTTGAGCATTGTTAAACTTATCAGAATTTAAAATAAATGGTTTATTTTGAATCATGAAAAAAATATTTTAGTCCAAATTTTGGGGACTAATATTTCGCCTACAACTATTAAAAAAAATACTAGCTGTCACTACTAAGAATGTATATCTCCACTTGCCAATATTTTCAGGAGTCTTCAAAATCATTACTTTACATTATCATTACTATGATACTATCTCTCTCTCTTGCAGAGGTCATTGGGTGCGTGTAAATGAAGGGTTTTGACCGTTTTATTAAAAAAAATCGTAAACTTGATTAAAGATGGATTTGGGCAAAATTTCATTATTGAGACTTTCAATGTGGAAAATTGCAATTTTAGGAAATAATTGTTTTTTCACAAGTTCTTTGTTTGGTTTATTTCGATTTGATTTAGGTTTTCTGTATCTTTTTCTTTTTAGTTTTCAGATTTGAGCTTAACTCAAATGATTACATTTTTAATATTTTGGTAGTTTTCGTATTTTCTTAAGTTTGGCCTGAATTAGCAAATAATTACTCCCCTTGAGTACTCAGTTTTTGGTGGTGTTAATAGTATTGTGCAAGAAAATTTCTCTTATCTCACCCAATGCAAGAGATTCTAACTTACAAAGAGTCAACTGCTTGACAAAGTAGATAACATTAGGGGTGTTTACGGTTCGGTTCGGTTTGGGTATGTGACAGATTCGGAATCGATCCGACCATTAAAGTTTTTTATTTTTGGACCCGGAATCAACTCGAGACCCGAGAAAAACCGAACCCGCTCGGTTCCTCAGGTCTCGGGTCGGTTCGGTTTGGTTCTGCTCGGGTCTTCGGTTCTTCCTAAAATTTATATAGCATA
>BRYF01000010.1:4465000-4467500 GCA_030159135.1 Actinidia polygama
ACTCAACCTTGTTCATCATAGAACTCAAATCTTGGTATCAAAAAATAAAAATAAAAATAAAAAAATTAAAAAAATGATTTTCGAAGAAGTACCCAAAAGCAAAATATGTGGGCCATATTCATTTAAATGTGGCCCACACTATTCCAAATTTGAATCTGAGCCATACATGTATTTTCTATGTATGTACTTTTCCAGTTACTTTTCTTCTGGGTACATAACATTTTTACCAAGCCCAGTACCGGCCTTGGAGGCCAATTCACACAAGTCTTGCAAGGAAAGTGGCTTGTGGGATTTGGAGATTGGCATGAGGAAGTAAATTTGGTCAGTTTGGAGTTCTTCATCGGTGGGGATTTGAGGTTGTTGAGAGCCCACAAACATGGCGTCTGAGTTACAGAGGAGGCAGTTTGGATTCAGGGAGAGCAGGTGGCATGCCCTGATTGGTTGTCTGAATTGTAGGAGCTTTCCATCCAAGTCAATTACCATGGCTGTGGTGGCTCTGGGCGGCCAATTGATCATAGCACCACCACCACTGTTTGTCATTTGGGAAGAAGCAGAGTTACCCATTTGTATGATATGAGAGAGAGAGAGAGAGAGAGAGAGAGAGAGATTTATGGTTTGTTGGTCTTAAGGTTGTGATTTATAGGGAGAGAAAAGTAATGACATTGAAAGAGACTTTATTGATTATACAGTTTTTGGAATATTTTTTGTACAACACATTTCAATATTAACTATTTTTTAAAACAAAAACGTTCATTATTTTCATATATTATTAATTTTTTGGTAAAAAAGAATTTTTAGAATTTAAGATATCTTTTCAATATTTTTAAAAAATATCTTCTTTTTGGAAAAAATTTCAAAAAACAAGTTTCAAAAATTGTGAATCAAATAATTTTTTTATTAATTTACAAAACTGATTCTAAAAATAACAATCAAACACAACTTTTGGTTCTACAAATTCATTTTGACCCGTAAGATCAATCAGGAGACTATTTATGGCCCCTACGAGATTAAAGAGTTATTCAAGTGCTCCTAAGGCAACACCCTCTCCTTGTCGTAAATTTGTGTGGGCTTCAGGCATTTTGTGACGACACGCACCCATAAGTATGGCGATATCAAATTGAAGTTTCTTAAAATTTTTTTTTTTAACATTTTAAAATTATTATTTTTTATAACCAGAAAGAAACAGTTGTGTCAAACACTCTAGCACAACTTTTAAAAAAAAATTCAAAAAATCCATCATAAGCCGAAATTGATTTTATGCTAGAGCTAGCCCTGGACATAAGTCTAGGAAGCCCTCGATTTTTGGTTCAAAATTGTGAATAACTTATATTTAGATTTGGTTGTAGATATAGAAATTTCGAGATTGAGTTTGAAAGTTTTATTATGATGAATTTGAAATGACTAATTAATATGAGTGATTTAAAATATTTCATACTAATGATTATAATTATACAAAATATACATCTCTTCTATCTCTAATCTTCCTTCTACTCTAGTTTCACAATTCACATATAACTAAACGTCTTTTATTTTTATTAAATTGAACACAAAATTTATTGATTTGAAATTCGCGTATTCAAATGGAGCCTAAATTACAATGCTTTCTCCTTTTTTTAATTTTTTGCTGAGTAACACATACTGTCACACACACAAAATAAAAGAGTAAGAGGGGGCAACTAGTGTATCTTTCTTCTTTAGGTATAACTATAAGAACCTCTACGTGCGAGTTCAATAACAGAGAATATGTTATAAGCACATCCTAAAACTCGATGATTATAGTTACTTTTTCCACCAAATCACTAGTGAGCACTGAGCTGAAGTGGAGGATATAATAGTGATTAGAGCTTTTCATTACATGATCTGACCGAACAACTTTCCATAACCCAAAACACTTGGAAGTCTCATATAGTTGTACCACCACCCCACTGCCAAAATGAAGGGAGACTTCGTTTGGTCAGGTCTTCCCTTCGCTTTCCCAAAATACATGTACCATTTGGCCGGTAATCAGAACAGCGCGTGAGGATTACTTCGAGGAAGCATCAAAGTTCCATATCGATCGTAAAAATATCTCCAAGCCGTATTTAGTCTCTAACATTTGTGGAGATAAAAAATAAGTGATATACATAATTCAAAAATTATAATTATAATTCAAACTAATGAATCCAATAGTTTAATGGACTAAATTGCCAGATACCCACTCACGTAATACTCACGTAATGGATTTGTTTTTTAACTATTGGGATTTGTTTTCATGTCCTTATTTTGAATTTTTTTAGATGTCAGTCATTTGGGTATTTAGCATAAATGTCAGTTGGCAAGTCTTTCTGACTTGAGCATGACCATAAGAACTCTTACTGCAATTTCAATAATAGAGACCATGTTACTTTCTCTAACCAAAGCACTATCAGATACTGAGCCGAATTGGCCGAATTGAAAAAAATAATGATAAATGCTTCTCGTTGTAGGATTCATTTCTACAATTTTTCACAAGCCAAATCAC
>BRYF01000010.1:4472500-4477500 GCA_030159135.1 Actinidia polygama
TCAAGATCGTCATATCGCCAGTTTGGATAATATCACCTATCCATTTTATTCGCCAAAAAATGCAAAAATGACTAGGAGTTACATCCTCCAATTATTCGCCAAGGCATCTTGCTCGCCAAGTTTATTTCGCCTAATAGTTTTTGTTCGCCAAATTTATCTCCAATTTTGCCAAGTACATTCCTATTAAGGAAATATAGATATGATGAAAAACTACATCTTATTAAGATCGCCATTACATTGATCTCACCATTCGCAGGTGAAGGGTCGCTCTGTCATTAATACTCTCCTTCATGTGTCAACCTGTTAGGACATGCCATCATTGCTTGCCTATGTCATCAAAAACCACCACTTGATTTGTTACTCGATGATACCATGTGTTTTACCTTGGCATCTCGAGTTGGGGCAACTGATGAGGGGTAAAATCTTTACTTAATGAAGTAAGCACGTCGCCAAGATCACCAGCTGAGTAAGCACGTCGTCGAGACTTTATTTGATGATATCAACTCATTAAGTCGGATTTCCTAGGATGTTGTCCACATCCTCCATAGTTCTTACCTCGCCCAAGGTGCTCAGCTTGTCCCATGGTGCTCGCCTCGCCCATGGTGCCCACCTCGCCAAAGGCCGAGGTTAACTACCTCACCTGCTTGAAGACTCCACCTCCATGAGACTCCTTCTCCACCACGTCGCCTATAGTTGCGATTTGTTCTCCAAATGACACCTCCTTATTTTATCTTCAATATCCACGGGATCTCCTTCCATACTTATCTACCCAAGGATCTTATCGTAATCTCCTTACACGGCTCTCCATTATCCATCTATAAAAAGGCCGTTCCCACTACCAGAACAAGGTACGCTCATGCAATTACTTGGCTAGACCCTTGCAATTTTATTCTAAGAGCTCTGGTACTTTATTTAGCCGAGCGTATACTCGCCTTGGTTAGATCTCCACGCCGGAGGAGTTTTGAGCAGCCTCACTCTGGCCGGTTACGTTTGTTCCCTTGCGCAGATCGCCTAAATTATTGCTGAGGTCAAAAAATAAAGTTAAGAGCAATTCTGACTGTTGGTTGCTCACCCCCAAATTTCGACCACAACAACCCTCACAAATTTTGAGGTAGTCTAGAATAAATCAATAAAGCACCCATCATCTCTTTCAATGTACGATTTTTTCATTCAGCAATATCATTTGATTATGGATAATACCATGTTAAATGCAAAAGTCGTCAAAAAGGTGATTTATACTCACCACCCCTATCACTTCTCAAAATTTTAATCTTTTTGCTTAATTGATTTTTTACTTCAATTTTGAAGCCTTTAACATTTCCACCACCTCATCCTTACTTCTAATGAGGTACACATAACTGTATCTATTACAATCATCAATAAATGTCACAAAATATTTTTTTCTCCTCTTGTTTGAATTATTTTTTAATCACACAAAGCTGTGTGAATTAATTCTAGAGATTCAGTCGATCTTTTAATATTTGAAATAAGTTTGACTTAATTTTGATTTTACGCAAATTTCACATTTGTGATTAGCATCTATTTAACATTTGAAACAAGTTTAATTTAACTAGTTTCTTTAATATTTCATAGTTTGCATCTACTGATCTACCGTGCCATAAATAAGAAGACTCAAGCAAGTAAACAGAAGTAATAACATTCTTACTTTTTTTAAAACATTGGGAACAATACAATTGACTTTAAACAACTCATCACAAATATAACTTCCCAATGTAAACTCCATTATTAAGCATTACAAGTTTGCCTAACTCAAAGACTAACTTAAATCCATACTTAACTAACAATGATCTTGATAATATATTTTTCCTAATGTCTAGCACATATAGGACATCAGGGACGACAATTTGTCCCGCCCCGATCGGGGTGAATTTTCAAAGATTTTTCGGGGATCGGGAATTAAAAAAAAAATTAGGGATCGGGGCGGGGACGATTTTGTATATCCCTGCCCCAATCACCATTTCCCGAATTATATTATTTTAAAGTAGAAGGGAGGTAAGTGTCATTTTCAAAACTTGAGGGGAGTTCCCATCATTATCTGAAGCTTCAGGGGAGGTCAATGTAATTTACCCTATTAATACTAAAGGTCGGGAAGCCCTAGAGGCAAACCACACCACACGCACATGGCCATACCACACATCCTAGAGAGAGAGGAAGTTCTAGAGAGAGAGAGGGGGTCGGCGAGTCCTGAGTCCATCGAGTTCTCATCAATCAGCGCCGATGACCGTTCCGGTGGTGCCAAGGAAGGTCTGGAATGGCGAGCTCGCTGCCTTGGACGACGGCGATAAGGACGACGATGAGATGTTGCTGCCGTACAAGATTATCGCGAGAGGGTCGGTGATCTTGCTAAAGACGACCTTCTCGGTGCTCGAAGGCATCGGGAGGAGGCTCAAGGGTACAGATCTGGTTTACTCTCTTTCTCGCTCAGTCACACACATACGCGCGCGCGTGCTCGCGCACAACCGTGAGTTTTTTTTGGGGTTCGGATTTGGGGTGGGGATCCCTGGTCCCCGTTAGGGGCGGGGATGGGGGTAAAAAAAAATCCCGTTGGGGATCGGGACGGGGATTGAAAAATATTTCGGGTATCAGGGACGGGGACATCAACCTTCGTCCCCACCCCGCCCTATTGCCATCCCTATAGGACATTGTTCGGAGTGAGCTTCTTCTCAGATGTACGTCATCTTCAGTATGACTGTCACTTGACCCACCACCTTGGAGCTTGAGCAGTTCCCCATGTAGATTTTTTCCCCATTGGTTGTCTATTCGTAGGAGGAGAGCAATTCCCCGCCACAACATACATGGCATGTAGGGCATGTCCACCCAACATTGCCTTGGGTTTCTACCCACCAAGTTAATTTAATACCCCAAAGCACAAAGATTCAAGTCAAAATATCACGTGACATGCTCTACTTCATCCAAAGTGAGCTCTTGCAGGATTGTTCTTCTTGAACTTCCTATTAGAATCTCAACTTTTGTCGTCCTTTTCCCGATGTCCAAGGTTATCACAAATATAGCAATTTCCACGGAACTTGTTCGGATTGAATTGTCTCCCAGATTGACTATGCCTTAGTCTACTAAGCTTCCTCTTTGTGTTCTTATTTTGGTTCCCACTCTTGTGACTGTGTTCCACTACATTGGCTTTAGACTCCATGTGGCAGCCACGCTTCCTGTCATTCAGGCGGTTGTCTTCTTCTATTCTCAAGGGGACTATGAGATCCTCTAGACTCATGCCCTTTCACTTGTACTTCAAATAATTTTTGAAATCCCTCCATGAAGGTGGCAACTTCTCATTTATCACTCCAACCCAATTTTCTTCAATGAGAGTCATCCTTTTGGCTGCTAGTTCATGAAGGACTAGTTGGAAGCCTTGCACTTGAGCTACGACCTTCTTGAAATCCACCATTTTGAAGTTCAAGAACCGTCCAATCAAAAATTTCTTGGCACTGGCATCTTCAATCTTGTACTTCTTGTCAAGTGACCCCGACAACAATTTTGTTGTAGGCAGCGAACTATACACATTGTACAACGTCTTGTCAAAACCTTTTAGAATATAGTTCTTGCATAGGAAGTCCCCATAATTCCATGCTTGAACTGCTGCCATGGTTGTAGGATCTCGCTCCACTTTCAATAGCGTAGGGTCCCAAGTATTCTCCCAATGTCGCACCCTGAGATGGACCCAAGGAAAGGCATCTTGGGACGACCGTCATCAAAAGAATTTATTCATAAAAACTTCAGTATTATAGCAGTATTAATTAGGAATAATTTTAAATTATATAGATTCGTAGGTTAAAATTAATATTATATTTTATAGGGAGGTTCTAATTTACGTGCTTTGTATATACATTCATCTCTCCAAATATTAAAATATTGCATCCGGCCATGATTGCAACATACCCAATCTATCTCGCTCTCTCTGTATACCATTGGTAGATTGTGAAATTTAACATCATCCTGCCTCGCTTTTCTTATATTTCTGCTGGTGGAAAATGTAAGCCTTTCTCACAAATGCCGAAATTTAGGAGGCATTATTGCAAACGATGAAAAAATGGAAAGATTAATTGAACTTCTAAGCACCAAGTAAACTAAATTAGAAAGAAAAAAAATAGACTTGAGGGTAGACTTGTTAGGAAAATGATTGTTATGTGACATGAGGCTAATTATTAGGAACATTCTGAGAAAATTTCCCAAGACAGAACAGTAATTATATTCAAAAGAAGAGAGAAATTGAGAATTTCCCAGAAATGTACATCTATGAACTTTTAAATTGAGCTTCTAATGTGTTTTTTATTTATACAAAAGTCTATTAGAAACTACTTTCTCCGTCACTTTTTGATTGTCCATTATTTCTTTTTTGACTGTCCTTAAATAATTGTTAATTTTTTTTACAGATAAAATGTACTGGCGTTCTCCTTTTACCATTCTCTTCTTATATTTAAATAACAAGGTTAAAGTTTCAAGTTATAATATAATAAATAACAAAAATAGAAAGAAAAAAGAACTATAAATGCATTGACAGTTGAATAAACTTCACTATATTCTCAAAACATGAAAAGTCACATATAGATAAAAGTCAGTATAAAAAGTTCAATTCTACATACGGAAATTAATATATATTGAAGGACAAATTAGTAAACTTAAAAATTTTCTTAAAAAATTGATTTGCTAAAAAAAAGCAAACTAAAAGGGACGAAGGGAGTATCAAATAAAGGGTATTTTTGTAGTTTTACATATTAAAGGCAAAAATCAAGGTGCATTTAAATAAAGTAGTGTGTGAGAATCACTCACATGTAATAAAGCAAAATATTTCAGATGTTACCTACTTGAAGATACTTTATCTTCAACCCAAAATTATATTCAATGAGTTTTTCTTCGCACCATAGAGCAATAGAATCATTTTGTTATTGTTTGAATTTTGGAAGTGTTCGATTTAAAACTAATAGTAATATTAAATAAAATAGCATTTAGATTATATATACTTAGTT
>BRYF01000010.1:4492500-4495000 GCA_030159135.1 Actinidia polygama
CATAGCACGAGCACGGTGATGGCCGGTCACTATTTTGGGGGCATAATTAGCGATAACAAAAAATTTAGTAATGTTGTAACTTTACGGTGGGATTAACTATTGTGATGATCAACTTTAAGATATTTCATTTTCATTAGCATAAATCCATTAGTTTGAAGCTTCATTCTCAACTCTTTTCAAGTAATTTCTCTACATTTGGGCACTATCTTCTGTCAACATCTATATGTACAGAATTCATAGTATTACACAAATTGCATAGACAAGAGATAGCAGCAAACAATGGATCATAATGAAGGAAGAAACCAGAGATTGAAAAGAGAAGAAGCCATTGAAAGAAACCAAGACAAGAAAGCCATGGCAGCAGATATCAGATATCTGCTGCACAACTTTGGAGGGCAGATGGACCCACCATTGGCTGAGAGCAGAATATCCACCACGCCAGCCGTTGAGCAGGCGGCAGCTAGCGTCAGAATCGATAAGACCTGCCATGAAAAGATGGCGTTTAGTTTTTAACGACTATTTGTTCATATCGACACATAATCCGATCACAAAATGATCATTAGGGGTGGGTACTCTTTGTGAGTGTTCTTGTTGAGCTTCGCTACGGGCACATAATTCAGTCATAGAATGCCCATGAGGTGTGGGGTAGCCTTTTTCTGTAATTCGTGGACTAAAGTGCACCATCTTATTTTTTATTTAAATTAACAACAATTGTATTTTACTCGCCTATATAGCGTGTGAACCTTGTTCTTAAGACAAAAATGCCCTCGTAAAATCTTCAGATTTTCAAAAGGATTCATTGTCCTCTTTTCTTCCTTACTTTTTCTCTCCCTTAACGTCTCCACTACCACCCTCCCTCTTCTCGGCCACCTATATATGTGCATGTTTGTATCTACGTACGTATCAGTGTGTGTGCTCGATTTTTTGTGCGAGGAAGAAGACGAGGATAATAAGGTAAATTTACGTATTCTACTAACAAATATCAAACTGCATTTTAGTTCATAAACCACGTGAAGTTATGCGGCGATTTTTAAATGCCATTTGCCCATGGCCCAATCCACAGTGATGCAAAGTCAAATTTGCCCGTTCTTGTATATGTCATTCTGGTTAGGAATTTAAAACTTAAAAACAGGACATACCCAATCTCCAACTACAACAATTAGCAGTATTCCGGGCTGGCGAAGAGGACACTTGACCAGTACTGAATATCCATCAACAAGGGCTAGAGTAAAGCTCCATGGGATCACTAAACCCATAATCGTCACCAAGAAGCTGCAATCAGGATCAATTTGTAATTAAACTAATTATTAGGGTAAAGATTGCATTAAAAAGAGAGATAGAAAGAGGGGGAAATGTCCAAATTTGAAAACTGGTGCCTTTGTTTCTAACCAAACAAGAATACAAAAACAAAGTTTGAAAATAACCCTCAAATTATAAGGGTTCCCAAACCAAATTATACTAGTTTGCACCCTTGTTGATAGAGTTTCAAATGACTATTGTAATATTTTCCCATTCTTCACTTCTTTATGAAGCTACTACTCGTATTATTTTTATTTTTTTTTTGTAAATTAATAATATAATTTAAATATACTAATCAAATTTTCTAAACTAGGGGCCACATTTGCTTCCATACCCTCAAAGTTAGAGTCAGGGAATCCATTCCTGATCTCATATGTACCGAATTATGCTTATAATCCATTAAGAGGCAAAACCGGACTAATAGGAAAATAGCGATAGTTTCACCCCTTTATTTCTAACAGGGTAACGTTTGACCCATTCAATATGTTCGGGGGTGTTTAGGGTTTCTAATGAGAGTTACCAGATATTGTTAGTACACCCGTACTCTCGTTTTTTATAATGAGATTTCTATGTTAATGTGGGGTCGTAGGTTGGAAGGAAATTGAAAGCAAACAAGGTGGTGATCGACAAGTGGTTCTCGGTGGTTGGATGCTGCTCGGCTGAGCCTGCAAGATAACAACAGTGAAAAGAGCGATCAAGAGCTATTCCGGGGATGGCTTTCAAGTTAGTGACCGAAAAAAGGTGAAAGAGGAGAGAGCAAGAAAATGGTTTTTGGCTCAAGCTCTTAGAGAGAGAAAGTCAAGAGAGAGAGTGAGAATGGCATACCCATAAGAGAGACAGTATATCCTTTTTTATAGCATAGTTTGGAGCGTGTAAAGACGTGTCAATTGTCATGTTAGCGAGTAGGTGACTAACCCAATCATACCCTTAAGGCGTGGATGGTAGTTAGTCCATCGCATCATCATGCTTGAGCCCAATTGTACGGATGACAGAGAAAACTTGTCATATACGTTACTCTCTAACCTTGAAACTTGGCTTGAAAAATACCGTCAGGATAAACTCGACGACCGAGCTATTGCGTAAAGATGCTGACCAAACTTGCTATAAAGCAATAGTCCAACCGAGCACACATCTGAGCTTGATCGAAAGTGAATTCGGATATTTTATCCTCTTACCCTTAATCTTCACTCGTGAGCATAAA
>BRYF01000010.1:4505000-4507500 GCA_030159135.1 Actinidia polygama
AAGCCCGATCTTAACCGGGCCCAATCATTTTGAAAGCAAACAGAGAGCCATTTCAAGCCCATTAGACTCAAAATTTAATTAAAAAATAATAAGACAAAAAATATACTCAATTTTTTATTTTAAAAATACATTACTAAATTTCAAAAAAGAATTAGCAATTTCTTTTTTGCTGCCTTATAAAAATATTTTCATATTTTAATTTTTAAGTTTCGGTAGTAAGAAGTTTTGACCAAAATACTTAAAAATAATTCATAAAACCTCTATAACTAACTTCAAAGAGAAAATTAAAAAATGATTTCGGAAAAAATAATTTTTTGTTGGTAATAGCGTGAGAGAGGAGTAATATTGCATACAAAAAGACTCAAAACTCTTGAACTCCTAATCAGGACCAAGAATTCTAATCAAGTGAGTAAATGCTAGTTGGTTAAGAAAACGAGGACAATTATTTTCGTTTTTCCCTATTCTTGTTTGTTTGCTTAACACTTGATGTGGCACAACCACAATCATTGGGTATTACTAAGCTTGGAAACTATTACACCAACCAGAGACGGATGCCTGATTTTAACCTTGAGGATGAAAATATACATACCAAACACATGATTCGTAACCTAAATAGGAAATATATAGAATACTAATTTCAATTTCCAGTAGCGATCCTATACAATTTAAAAATATTAATAGATCATCCTACTGTAAAATTGTGATTTTTTTAAAAATTTGGGGTGACGATCACCCCAACTGCCCCCTTGGTTCATTGCTGAAACCAAAAGTTGTGGGTGATTTGTGTGGGAGGATAAAATATCCTGCTTTATTTTTGGGCGAGCGCTGCCTCCAGATTGTCGCTTCATAGCAAGTTTGGTCGGCATCTTCACGCGAGAACTCGATCGATGAACTTGGCCAGGCGGAGATACCCAAATGTCAGGCTTCAAGGTCAGAAGATAACGTACACGACAAATTCTCTCTGACAGCCACGTGCTTGGGTCCAAACTCCAATGATGCAATGGGCAGCTACTAGCCATGCCCCTAGGGGCATGATTGGGTCAAGTCGCCTACTCACTGACATGGCATCGGCGCGTCCTCACACGTAAGCAATACTCTATCTCTCAGACTAGAGCCAAGAATCTTGCTCTTGCTCTCTTCTCTCATCCTTTTCAGTCACTGACTTGACCGTCGGAGAGCCGTCCCCGAAACAGCTCCGGGCAGTCCTTATCACTACTTATGTCTCGCAGCTTGATTCACACATTGTATTGTTACTTATCAGTTGATTTCCTCTGCAATTTAGCATGTTTGCACATATTATCTATTCGACTTAACCGTTCTTTGGCTCAAGTGGATTGAATTATTTTGTAGGTCAAATAGAGCGTAAAGAAAGTCAAAAGAGGCAAGAAATCGAGTCGAGAGTGATTTGGAATCAGTGTGCTGAGCTTAGGAGTTTTTTCCAAGTCTATCGGTTGAACCTTTAGGTTCTAACCGTAGAGAGAGATAAGAAGCAAAATTTGAAAACTCTCAATCGGTCGAGGAATATCCTTAACCGGTAGAACATGAGCAGAAGCATCAAAGGGAGTGTCTCAACCAGTTGAACATTTGAGTTCTACCGATTGAGCGCAAACAGAAACTTCAAACTTTCATTCTCAACCAGTTAAAGAAGGATCCTCAACTGGTTGAACTGGAAACAAAGGGGGGACAAGGGCACATCTCGACCGATTGAACCATATCCTCAACTGGTCGAGCAATGAAGAGACCCAAGGACGAAGAACGAGTCAAGCAGTAAACTGTTAAAGTTTGGTTTAAAAACTTATCGAGCTTTCAAAAAATGTTTGAGCTTGACCCATTTATCAAGCGAGTCAATACCAAACGAGTTTTAATCAAGCCGATTGTGAGCCAAGCTCGAGTAGCTTGATTTTTTAAAATACCATAGGCTTATCGAGTCAAGTAGTAGATTGTCCAAGCTTGGCTTTAAAGGTTAGCAAGCTTAAAAAACATGTTCAAGCTTGGTTTGTTTAAATAATAAATCAATCTCAAACAAACTTTTAACAAGTTGAACATGAACCAAGCTCAAACATCTTGGTTCGTTTATCACGCCTAAGTGTATGCAATATATACTTATTTTAATAAGTTAGTGTCACACTCCCCTTTCATCTAATTGCAATCTCCTTCTTTGTCTTTATTATGGTAAATATACTCAAATGTACTTCTATATAGTAAAAACATTTGAATAAAAATTGGTATTTAGATAAATTCACCATAATAAAGACAAAATATATGAAGTGCAATCAGAGAAAACTCAATTCACCTCCTGTAAAGTCTCATTTCATATAAAAATTTGACTAATGTCACAATCTCCAAATACATTACATTTTAATGAAGAGATACATATAGAAAAATTCATAAATAACATGGCATGTAATAGTTCATTCATTTAGAAATATACGAATATGCCATTGTAGCATTATTCTAGATATAGCATTTTCCTTTCTTGATATTAAGATTGTCTAAACAT
>BRYF01000010.1:4525000-4527500 GCA_030159135.1 Actinidia polygama
GGGTGCCTTTACACTTATATATTGCAAATTACTTCAACTCCCAAGCGACAGAGACTTCAGGAAAGAGAACTAATGGTGGAGAGAAAGAGAGGAAGAAAAGAAGACAATGACATTCTTTGAAAATCTCAAGATTTTGTGAATACATATTTGTCTTAAGAACATGAATTCTCTCTCTCTATAAGCTAGTGAAGTGCACCTGCTATTAATTTAAATAGAAAATGAGACGGTATACTTTAGTCC
Source organism: Actinidia polygama (assembly GCA_030159135.1). Classification (NCBI taxonomy): domain Eukaryota; kingdom Viridiplantae; phylum Streptophyta; class Magnoliopsida; order Ericales; family Actinidiaceae; genus Actinidia; species Actinidia polygama. The sequence goes on from BRYF01000010.1 coordinate 4,525,241, forward strand.
ACAAATTAAAGGAAGTTATGCTGTAATTTTTAAACGTCGAGGGATATTCTACATATGGCCCAAACCGTAGGGCCGGGGGAAAAAGTGAAATCTGCCCTCATACTAAACACAAATAACTCTGGTAAATTTGGTAATCACTATCCAACATGAGCATGGAGGGCTCACCACCAGACAAAAACTATTGAGGACATTGTACATCTTCAGTGTGACTTAAAAAAACGGATTCTCAGGCTCGAACATCGTCAAAGAATAAACCCGTTTCTCTCTTTCTTGGGTCGTCAAACGTTGCCTCGTTGCGTTTTTAGAATACTTGTTTACACCAAGCAGTTCTACATCCTCTTCCTGCTTTACCTTTACTGCTTCACACCTGCATTATAGCATCATTCATGAGAAAACCAAGTCCAAAAATCTAAAATGCTATCACTAAAAGTGATTCCAAAAACTCACTAGAATCGAGTCCTTTATTTGCTGCATCAGAAGAAAGGAATTTCTCATTCAGATTCCTCTCATCTTTCCCAAGCTCATCCAACACCGATCCACGTGAATTACAAATTTCCCTGGCTCTTTGTTTCCTTCACGGTCACGGTCACGGTCACATTCTCTCCTGGATCTTCCATTTTAACCCGCTAATTTTCTGGTAAAATCTTATGCTTGTTAATTCTCATAGAAAATTCAGGTGCAAACTCAAACAAATTCAGCAACAACGAACGATTGCATCTTTTACTACTACTCCATCAATCCAAATATTGACAAAAGAATTTGTCTTCTGAAGGACCACAGTCATCTACTTCAATTCCTTGCGTTTTAGGCCCTGAATTCCTCATTCCATGATCAGGTTTCTCAGAAATGGTGGCATTATTTCCCGGAATGTGAATCTCCAAAGCAGATAAATCGAATATAAGGACATTGAACTTTGAATTTCCCTCATAGTTGAACATTAGGAAGAATTCGCAGCGTATAGAGTGATGTTCTAAAAATTCTTTTCAACCGTCATGAAGCCAAAACATGTTCTTGGATTTTTCCACTCCCACACGCCAAATTTGACCGTTGGGAACTGTGAGCGTAGCAAATTTATAAAGTTCATTCCCATATTTCTTGGAAAATCTTTCTGGGATCCTCTGGAGAGAAACCAAATTAAGACAAATTCATTTGTCTAGTAGTCATGGGAAAGAAGTGTTTCAATCACATGGATGCAGCTCTAAAAATTGCAGATATTCGATTAGCCAAACATACTACAAACTCTCTCTCTCTCTCTATCCACTCCTCACAACTATGTTTTTAATACCCAATAGCATTTCTTACAAAGTTACAGAAAAATAAAACAAAATTAAAAAAATATATATGAACACAATATTGATTTTGTACATTGAGTAATCAGGTAAACGACCAGTGCCAAACATAGAAAGAAAGAATAACCCAACACCCAACACCCAACACCCAAGTATCCAACAAATACCGACTCTTTGTTAATTTATCTATCTACTACAACATCATAAAGAGTCATACCAAATATGACCAAAGTTTCTCATTTAGGAAACTGAAATTACAAAGTATGAATATAAAAGTCTCTGAGTCAAACTTCACATAATGTCTATATTAATTAAAAAAGTTCCAAACCAAAGAATTATATTTTATATAATCAACAAAAATATTTATTTTTACAATGGAAGTATACATGGTAAGACATATAAAATAGGTATAGGATTTTTTTCTCTCCAAAACAAAGGGCATATTTGGTATAAAAAATATAGAAGTAGTCACATGGCAACATGTGACTAAGTTTAAACACAATTTTGGATGGAAGACTAATGGATGGGTGAAAGTGATAACTTTTGATAGCTAAAGAAGTGTAAATAAACTCTTTTTTAGATGAGGGTGAAAATGACAAAAAGTAATAATTTAGGGAGTGTCTATATAATTAAGTCAAAAATTTGTATAGGGAAAAGGAAAGTAAAGTAAAAACTAAAAAAAAGTTAATAAATTTAATAATTCAATTCAGACGTAATCCTTTTTTCTTCTTTTTCTTCCATTAAATTCTTAATTCATAACAGAACCTTCTAAAACTTCTAATTGATGCAGATGTGATAGCCGCCTAATACATGGCTCGATTCGATTGCTGGATAGGTTGAGTATGGCTTGGCCCAATGATGGCGAAATAGGTCCAAAGGACCCATACTTGATGGAAATGGCCTAACCATCAAAACCTGTGGCTTTACTGTGACCAAATGCAGATTTCGGAAAAAATTCCATCATTTAATCT
>BRYF01000010.1:4535000-4537500 GCA_030159135.1 Actinidia polygama
AGAAACACTTATAATCAAAATTTAATTGATTATTTTAAAAGAGAATATTATCTCTATTTATAAGAGGTACAAGATTTGATACCTTTTCCTAAATGGTTTTTAGTATTTTATAGAAATAAGACTTTTGGCTTTAATAAAAAAATTTCAAAGTAATTTGAATGTTTTAGAAGATTTTGCTGTGAAATGGTTAATAACTGAAAACAAAGTTGTTAGTACTATTCACCCTCCTACAACCTCCTTAATTATTGAAGGTGGGTTGGATAACAAAGGAGAAATGCAATCTTTTAAGGCTTCAACTTTTATTCACACTGCTGAAAGGGAAAGAGATGTAAAATGGATAAAATAAAATAATTTCACCAATTTACACCTTAAAACATTAGGATACCAAGTTATTAGAATTGAAAATTAAATTCAAACTCTAGTTGAAAAAATTGATAAGGAACCAAAAATTATCTCTAAACAGAAACAAGAAATTGTTCCTACTTCTTCCAAAATTGAAGAAGTAAAAATAAAACCTCCACCAAAGATTAATAATTTTAAATTCATTAATAATCAATAATATAATGAATTTATTAGTGAATTACAAATCAAATTAAAATGTTTAAGTATCAATCACCCGAGAATCAGGTAGAAATTGATACAAATAATCTTGAAAATCTATTTCAAGATATGCAAGAAAATGATCAATTTCATAAAATTGAATAAAGGCAAAAATATTTTTCTCAATTTTTTACCAACATTACTACCCAAGACTAACTCCTCAGGATCTATTATATGAGGAAAATTTTACGGAATCTCAAGCAAGTTTTTGAATACGCAAATCTATGCTTAGAATATTGATGGTATAAATGAATACCAGATTGAGCATATTATGGATCAATTATTGATGTATTCTACAGTATGCTTAAATAACCATAATTCTGAAAAAGATATTGCTGCAATGTTAATATGTGGCTTTACAGAATCCCTGAAAGGATGGTGGGAAAATTATCTCACTCCATCTCAAAGGCATGAAATTCTTAATGCAACCAAAATAGAATTTGATGATCAAGGAGTAGAAATCAGTAAACCTGATATCATTTACACTCTTGTTCAATCAATTATTTTTTATTTTTGTGGCACAATTAACAGTAATGCTGAAAGCCAAAGATATTTATTACTTAATCTAAAGTGCAAATCATTAGCACATTTTAGATGGTATAAAGATGTGTTCTTAGCTAAGGTTATGAATAGACAAGATGCTAATTCAGCATTTTGGAAATCTAAGTTCATTGATGGCCTACCTAAAAGCTTTGCTGAAAGGGTAAGAATAGAATTACAGGATGATAATAGAATTACAGGATGATAAAGGTCCTATTAATTTTGATCTTTACACTTATGGCCAATTAGTAGCTGTAATTGTAAAAGAAGGATTAAAACTCTGTAATGATTTTAGATTACAGAAAGATATGAAAAAACAAAACAAAAATAATAGAAAAGAGCTAGGTCAGTTCTGTGACCAATTTGCAGTGGATATTCCACACACAAATTATTATAAATCTCATAAGAAAGATAAGGATAGGAAATATGTTTCCAGAAAATATCATAAAAATAAAGGGTATAGAAGTAATAAAGCTTATAAAGACACTACACCCCATAAGGAAAATAAACCTTATAAGAAAAAATATAGAAAATCTTCTTCTAAGACACATAAGCCTAAGAAGAAAGATATAATTTGTTATAAATGTGGAAAGCCATGTCATTATTCCACTAAATATAAAATAAAATAAAAATTAAATAATCTAAAAATTGATTCAGATTTAAAATCTAAGTTAGAAAAACTATTACTTAATAGTAGTTCTTCAGAAGATGAATCTGAAGATGAACCAGAAATATCTTCTGGTGATGAATTAAATGAAATTGAAAATTTTAATGAGATCTCTAGTGAGGAAGAGGAAGAGGAGGAAGAACAGAACAAAGCAAATTGCTATTGTTCTACTTCAGATAATTACTTAAGAGCAATGGAAAAGATTAATAATCTTTCTATTAATGTTATTTCTAATGATCAGAAAAATATTCTAGAATTTATAAAACAAATATCTGATGATAAATTAAAGAAGAAGATAATAGATTCCTGTATTCAGAATGAATCTAATAAGTCTAAGATTAATAATCAAGGTCTTATTAGAGAAGAAGGATATTCCTTTAGTGAAATTTTTAGAAGATTAGAAGCTAATAAAACTTCTAAACCAATTCAGATATATGATTTAAAAAGAGAAATAAATACTCATAAATCAGAGATCCAGATAGAAAAATTACAGATTTAGGTTTTCAAATAACCAGTTTATCTCAAATAATAAGAAGACGAGAGTTAATAAAAGACTCTTTGGATAAAAAAGAAGAATCATCTTCTACTCTTAAAATAGAAGAATTTTCTTCTGACATGTTAGTTTTAAATCAGGTTTTATACCAAAAATGGTATGTTAGAATTGATCTTGTAGTTCATAATGAATTCACTATT
>BRYF01000010.1:4540000-4545000 GCA_030159135.1 Actinidia polygama
GAAATTGATTCTCTTAAAAAAGAATTTTTGGAATGATGTACAAAAGATATAACTTTTGACAGCTTTGATGATCCTATTTATATTCAGGACTTCAATAAAATGTGTCTTGATCGAAGTAAAATTGAAGATCTTAAAGATCAGTTAGCTAAATTATATGTTTTGCATGGTTAATTATATGTTTCCTATGCAAATGGCTAACAGAGGAAAGAGACATATCCCTCCCAATAAAGGTTTTGCAAGAGGAAAATTACATTCCTCCTAGTTAATTGATAATGAGAGGTTTACAATGGTTACTCCAAAGCAATCTGTGAAGAGAGGTGGACATATGGATGCATCATCTTCTTCAAGTAAGCAGAAACAGAAAACTCCTAATAATAAGGAGATTCAGAGTAATGAAACTCAAAATCCCAATCAAAGGGAAATCTTAGCTAATATTGTGGCTAAGAATGAGAATGATGAATATTTCTCAAAGAATTATCCAGTGCATATATGCTATATTGAGCAGGAAGATCATCATCTAATTGATAATCCTTGGGCAATAAGAGCCAAGTATCTTACTTCGTTTCAAAGCAGGATTCAATCAGGGAAACCTCGCATATATTTTGAGAATATTCTGAATCAGACAAATAGTATGGATATTCACCATATTAGAGAAGATGTCAAGGATAATGCAAGCTCTATATATTATAGTAAGTGCATTATCAAGAAAGTAATTAAACTAGGACATTGGGGATTGAATCTGTCTGTCTCCAAGTCCATGATAATTGATAAAGTTCCCTAGAATTTCAATTATTGGGATTACTACAAGGGGTTCTTTGAGGTTTTTATGTATCAAAATTAAAAAATTAAGCATTTTTGGATTTTCAAGCTTTGCACCAGGATAATGACATCTGAAAATTTACCAATATGATTCTATGACTGGTGGCTTACTTATCGAACAAATGTAGATATTCTACCTTCCAATAACTTGGAAGCTTTTCAGAGATGGAAAAAATGGCATCCCAAAATTAAGAGAAAAATGGACTTACCATATAATTATAATATGGTTATATTCTTTATTGAGTTTAGTATCTCATAGATATAGAGATGGGATCTTTTAATTGAAAATGATGAATTAATTAATGCTTTCTCTCTTTATAGAAATCATTGGGTTAGGTGGTGGTCCAAGACTGATATAAAAGAGTTAATGGTACAAATTAATTCAAAAGCGGATGAATATTTCTCCCAATATCAATTGAACAGTAAAGAAATATCTTCCTTTATATCTCAATCTTCTTTGGATCTTTTTGAGATTTTGAAGAGCCAAATAAAGAGGTCTTCTCCAGATATTTTAGAATATGAACTTATGTCCAAATGTTTGGAGTATTTTCAGACATAATTCTTGTCTTCCTTCAATAAAGAAGATTCTCCAATGGGTTCTATTAGAAGCAGCGACAATGAATGTTTAGCTGGTGAAGGTCAGGATATTGAAGAAGATATCTTAATTGATGACACGAATGCTCAGAAAGGCCAGTTGGCCAGAATCATGGCCTCCCTAGAGGATTTGAAGAAATAGCATAATAATTGCTAAGGTGTCGGCAATTAGTGTCAGCAAGAATTCTGTTAAAGCAATTTCAACTTTCCTTTTTCTTTGTTAAAAGTAAAGCAATGATAGCTTTCTTTTTCTTTTCTTTTCTTAAAAGTAAAGTAATAATAGCCTTTACTTTTTTGGCCTTCAATTACTACCTCTATAGTAGAGGAAAAACTGACCATTTTAGAAAAGGAATTTGTTTGATAAGTGTCGATGGGGCCCAATGAATACCCGACTTATTCCTTTTTCTTTTCTATTTAAGGGACTGTCTTCCCTTGTTGTAAGGCAGACTTAGCTTTCTTTCTCTCTCTTTCTCTCTCTCTCTGTGTAATCCTTCTCCCTTGTAATATTACCTCTTTTAGTAAATAAAATTCAGCCAAAGTTGGATCCAATGATTGACGGCTAAGTATCTGTTAGCCGAATCAGGTATATTTTTGAGTTTTTATACTTTATATTTATGCTATATTCAGTTAAGTTTTATTATTTCGACATGTAGATTACTATCTTTGAATCAGTAAAGTATATGTATCTTCCTTCTTTTAATTGGGATTCAATTCTTATCTTTTAATAATGGATATTTCATTCCCAAGTCGGGTTTAGCTGGACCTATGCCACTTTGCCAAGAGGGCTTTAGGCTTTGATGGTCACTGAAGGCTTGTGAATCCTTGACAAATGATTCCATCTATTATTAATCTTCAAATAATTCTTATTCCAATCTGAAAGAAGAAAGATCATATTACTATGCTGGTGTTATTAAAAAAAAAGTATAAAACTCAGAAGGACCTGACAGGCTAACAGTCTTTCAATTTATGGTCATGTCATCTAATAATGCTTTTAATGATAGACCAGAAATATTTTCTGCTTCGTCACAAGATAACACTAATGATAGTGTTAAAACAATGGTGTTAATTGAATATGAAAATATTCAAAACCAATTAAACAAGTGGACAATTCCAACTGTGTCACCTTCTATTATTTATAAGAAGGGAATGTTTTGACTTTATTAGTAGTATGGCTATCAAAACTACTGAACAAACTATGACTGTTTGTCAAGCTAATGAAGTAATAAGATTATTGGACCCTAGAGACCTAATTAGGTATAGGGAAAGATATAAATATTTACATCTTGGGTTAGTTCAGGTTGCTTTTAAACCACTCACCCTAATGGGCACGATTGCTTGCATACAAGCCACTTTAAATGATTGTAGATCCCTAAATTGGGAATAGTCCATAATGGGAGCTGTTGAAACCAGTTTATGTTACGAGCCAATTTATTTTAATGTTTTTTCTAATTTGACTCTATCCTTAACAGATAGAACCATAGGAGAAGCATGTAATTTAAAAATTCTCATTCATGGATATTACTTGACAACATCAACTGTTCAAGCTTTAAACATGAACATCAATAAAAATGAAATGGCCATCACGTACTCATAAAAAGACAACCAGATACTTTAGGCCAAAGTTCAATGATCCTCAATTTTTAGGCTGAAGTTCAATACTATGAGCAAATATCGAGTACAAAACACTATTCTATGGGTCAATAAATCATCACACATGGGTACAATTGGTCTCCTACTAATCTAACAATATCATCCACATTACTGTTACCAAACATACCATTTTTAGGCCGAAGTTTGATTCTTTTGATAATGAGGCCATACTTGCGGCCGAGCAAATAGTTACCTTGTTTATGCACAAACTTTAGGCCGAAGCTCAATGCCCTCAACAATGAGGCCAGACTTCCAGTTTCCTCGTTTGGTCTCCATCAACCGCATCCGCACTTCACCGTTCTCTCCTCCATCATTAAAAACCTCTCCCAATTCAATCTCCATCCACCCGTCCTCTCTCCCCTGTGGAAGTACTCCATTTTGTGCTGCTCTTGACACACGTCTACGTGGTCAAAATTTCAAATAAACACTACTTGTGGTCTCATCTTCATCCCAATCTCCATCTCTTGCTCTTTCCCCAACAACTCTTACCCATGCCTCTGCCGGGAGATTTTCAAGTCCATTTTCATTTCCTGCAACTTTGAATACAAGGTACGCTATGTAAGTGATCTTTGGGGAGAGGAAGCAAGTCTCTAATTTTCCTCTTATATCAAGCCAACACACTGCTCGAAGACTGGCCACCTTCGAGAATCTGCACGAAATAATAACAATTTTGCACATAGATGAAAACTGAAAACTAAACTTAACTACACAAAAAAGGACACACACACACAGACCTTGACTGATCAGGTAAAGACATCCACGTCCAGTATTGTGGAGAACTTCCCCATATAATTGTAAGCGCCTTGGCTCCAATCATATAGCATTTTTTCCCACTCTTTTTATCTAAAGCAAAGCTCTGACATAATATACAAATAATATTAAATAACATTCAAATCAGCAGGACACATACACATAATATGAATTAATTACTCACCTATTATGTAATCCAAACCGAGACACACCAATTATACACACACACACACACACAATATGAATGAGCATATACAATACAAGCCGGTACCCAAATGTATACATGTAATGTAAGTTGAAAAATGTGATGAGAATGGGGTTACCAGATTGCCACCGTCGATGAGGATGTGAGAGTGGGCCAAGCGAAAGTAGAGTTGTTTCTTAATGGAGAAGACCACAGGTGGTTACGCCACCACCCTCGATAGATCTCTCGATGAAATTTGTTGATGTATATAACTAATGTATATACACCTAGGGGTCTTTTAGTCATTTTACCCTAACCTAGTTAATTTATATAAACCCTCTTTTCTTTCTTTGTAACCTAAGTCATTCTAATCAATACAAGATCTCTTTCTCTCTCTTCTCTCTTCTCTCTTCTCTCAACATATATATATATACATATATATATATATATATATATGTATATACACAAATTCTCATCATTCTAACATGGTATCAGAGCCATGATTTCTAACTATGTTATTCGATTTTCGATTTTTGTTCTTTTTCTAGCTCTGATTTTTGCGTTTTTCGTATCTGTCCTATTTTTGTTGAACGAAAATCTGTTTGGATCTGATATTTGAATACACCATTCTGCTCCTCGTGAAGTGCTGAACTCAGAAAAGCCAAGAACACCGCCGGAACACCCTGCACGCGCTCCCACGCGCCACCTACAGAATCCGCGAGTCAAATCTACTCTCAGATCGCCCGCACGCGCTAATCCACGCGTCCACACGCCTGGCCACGTGCCATCAGCGTGCCATCACCCCTGCCCTGTTGCCACGTCAGCCCTAGTTGCCACGTCAGCCCTGCCACGTCATCTACCACGTCAGCACTGCCATGTCAGCCCTAGTGCCACATCATTTGACATGTCAGAACCTGTGCCACGTCATATACTGCTGTGGTAAATTACAATTTAGCCCATGAAGTTTCTAATTTATGCAATTTGACCCCTGGAGTCTCTGATT
>BRYF01000010.1:4557500-4565000 GCA_030159135.1 Actinidia polygama
TTATCAAGATGGGATATCTGAGGAAATATGTAGCCGATCGCCCGCCTCCCCACTCACCAAAAAAGGAGATATGATGACAATAAGCTAACTGCAGGTGATATACAGGTAATCCATAGTGGATTTGAATCTGGTGGATGTTCAAATTCATCCAGAAAGAGGCATGCCAGGAGCGCCAATGGACGAGCTGAAGAAGAAGTTTACAACCTCTCCTCGCTTGTCATTGAGATTCACCCGCCTATCACTTTCAACAACGACGATCTGAGAGGCCTACACCTTCCTCATGACGACGCCTTGGTCGTCTCAGTAGTCATCGCCAACTTTATTGTCCAACGAATCCTGATTGACAATGGGAGTTCAGTAGACATCTTGTTCATTTCGGCATTTGAAAAGATAAAGATCGGACTGGATACACTCCACCCCTTTCATACCCCTTGGTAGGTTTTGGAAGAAATATGACACACCCACTTGGATGGATCAAATTGCCACATCAAACCACAGTTTGACAGGAGTTCATCGTTGTAGATTGTCCTTCGCCTTATAATGCAATTTTGGGTCGCCCCACTGTAGGATCGATCAAGGCGATCACATCGACCTACCACTTGAAGATGAAATTCCCCACTTCCACTGGGGTGGGCGAGGTAAGAGGCGATCAAAAAGTGGCAAGATAGTGTTTCATTTCATCCACGAAGACAGAAATCTCCCCAACCTCAAATGACCAATAGCAATTATAGATCGCCGATGCCGAGATGGAGCCTCTGAGGGACGAGGTGGAACGGGTTGTCTTGGTGGATCCCCGATAAACCGAAAATACCAAACCCCTTGAGGAAGTCGCTCCAATCTCCATACACCAAGATTATCCAGATCGCCATGTTATGATCGGTACTGAACTGACCAATGAACTGCGTTCCGCCTTGGTAGAATTCTTGAAGAAAAATTTTGACGTCTTCGCTTGGTCACAAGGCAATGTCCCTGGCATTGACCCCAAAATTGCCATGCATAAATTGTTCACCAATCCCGACTATTCCCCAGTTCGCTAGAAGCAAAGGAAATTTGCCTCTGAACGCCTAAAGGTCATTGAAGAAGAAGTGGTCAAGCTCGTTAAAGCTAACATCATCAAAGAAGCCCATTATCCTGAGTGGCTCGCCAATGTTGTTGTCGCCCATAAGAAGGGGGGAAATGGAGAGTGTGCGTTGACTTCACCGACCTCAACAAGCCGTGCCTAAAAGACAGTTTTTCTTTGCCAAAAATTGACCTGATAGTTAATGCTACGTCCAAACATGAGCTCCTGAGTTTTATGGATGCCTTCTCTAGTTATCATCAAATCAGAATGTTCCCTCCCGACGTGGAAAAGACATCCTTCATCACAGAACGAGGATTATATTACTACAAGGTCATGCCGTTAGGATTAAAAAATGCTTAGGCGATGTTCCAGAGATTGGTCAATAAAATGTTCAAGGAACTAATTGAGAAGACGATGGAGGTATATATTGATGACATGCTAGTCAAAAGCCTCAGGGCAGCCGACCACATCGCCCATCTAAAGGAAGTGTTTGGCATCCTACGAAAACACCAGATGATGTTGAATCCTTCCAAGTGTACTTTTGGAGTATTATCTGGCAAATTCCTTAGATTTTTGGTAACCAAACGCGAAATCGAGGCAAATCCAGATCAGATTCAGGCCCTTCTCAACATTAGTTTGCCCAGGAATATCCACGAGGTGCAGCAATTGATCGGGCGAGTTGCCTCCCTTAACAGATTCGTCTCCAAATCAGCCGAGAAGTGTCTCCCATTCTTTCAAATTTTGAGAAAAAATCAAACCTTCTAGTGGAACGAAAAATCAAAGACAGTATTTCGATAGCTTAAGGAGTATCTCGGCTTGCCACCATTACTTACTGTTCTGATCACGGGCGAGGAATTACTCGTATATCTCTCCATCTCGCCAACAGCAATAAGTGCCGTACTGATTCGAGAAGAAGACGGGGTTCAGAAATTGATATATTATGTCACCAAAGTCTTAATGGGAGTCGGGATCAGATATCTGAAAATTGAGAAGCTCGCCTATGCCATCCTTATCGCCGCTAGAAAACTTCGCCACTATTTTCAGGCACATCCTCTTGCTGTAATAACTGATCAACCAGTAAAGCAAATTCTCCAATGACCTAAAACCTCAGGAAGACTCCTCAAATGGTCAATCGAGCTCAGTGAATTCCACATCAATTATAGGCCAAGAATGGCGATCAAAGGCCAGGCCTTAACCGATTTTGCGCCTAGGAAGCCGAGAAGAACAACCCCGAGATGGAGACTACAGAATGAAACCTAGATGGAAATTGTTCGTAGATGGATCATCAAATCAGCACGGATGTGGTGCGGGACTTGTTTTGAAAACTCCCTCAGGCGAGCACATGGAATATGCTATCCGTATAGAGTTCAACGCCACCAATAATGAAGCCGAGTATGAAGTTCTTCTCGCCGAACTCAGAGTTACAACTGATTTGGGAGTAGATTCTCTAGATGTCTTTAGTGATTCCCAATTGTTGGTGAACCAAGTCCACGGAGACTACCTCGCTAAGGATACAAGAATGATGGCCTACCTAGATGAGGTGAAGGCTATGTCGAAAAAGATAAAAGATTTTAAAATTCACCAAATTCCCAGAGAAGAAAACAAGAAAGCCGATGCTTTGGCTAACCTCGTCTCAGCCTTTGACTTCATCTCAAAAAGGAACATACCCCTGAAATTCTTAGCCAACTCAAGTATTGAGGTCGCCAAATCAATCTATCCAACAGACTTCGGACAAACATGAATGGATGACATCATTACATATCTCTAGGCCGAAATGTTACTACAAGACAAGCTACAAGCTCATCGGATCTAGTACAGGTCAGCCAAATTTTGCATCCTCAATGGAATCTTATACAAGAGGTCTTTTTATGGTCCTCTCCTAAGATGTCTCCGACCTGAAGAGGTAGATTACGTCATGAGGGAAATTCACGAAGGTATCTGTGGAAATCATTCGGGAGTAAGATCGCTTGTGAGAAAGGCAATTAGACAAGGCTACTTTTGGCCTTGAATGGAGCATAATGCGGCGACATACACGAAGAAGTGTGACAAGTACCAGAGATTTGCCTCGGTGAGTCACCTCCCTCACACCGAGTTGGTGCCAATGACCAGCCTATGGTCATTCGTCCAATGGGGAGTTAATATACTCGGACTATTGCCTCAAGCTCTATTGCAAAAAAAGTTCTTGACTATTTCACAAAGTGGATAGAGGCAGAACCTCTCACCAAGATCACCGAGAAAAACACGAGGAATTTCATATGGAAGAATATCATATGCCAATTCGGAATTCTGAAGGTTCTCATCTCGGACAACGCTAGGCAGTTCGACAATGATGGGTTTAAATAATTATGTTCGGATCTCGCCATCTCGCACCATTTTTCCTTGCCCGGACATCTCCAAGCAAATGGCCAGGTAGAGGTTACTAACAGAACCACCATGAGGAACTTAAAAACAAGGCTAGAAAAATCCAAAGGGGAATGGGTAAAAGACTTACCGAGCATAATTTGGGCTTATCACACGACGAGTAGGATCCCTACAAGCGAGACACCTTACTCCATGGTCTATGGGACAGAATCGGTTATACCCGTCGAAATTGGAATGCCAAGCTTCAGAACCTTAAATTTCAACAGGGAGAACAATGAAACCGAGCTAAAACTCAACCTTGATCTCCTCGATGAGAGGAAAGAGAAGGGCTGAAGTACGCCAAGCAACTTATAAACACCAAGTAGCCAAATACTACAATCAGAGGGTTAAGCACAGGTCCTTTCTGCCATCCGATCTGGTCCTACGAAAAGTAACCTTGTCTACAAAGGAACCAAACATAGAAAAACTCGGTCCTACATGGGAAGGCCCTTACAAAGTTGTCAAGGTATCCCGACCAGGGACTTATTGGCTAGAAGACATGAACGAGAAGGCACTCCCTTACCTTTGGAACACCGAGCACCTGAAGAAATACTACCAGTGAATCTTCTGGTAGCCATATTAAGAACACAGTCCGGATTTTTCTTTTTTTTTGTAATAGATTGCCTATTTCAATAAAATTTTATTTTTGTTTCACCATGTCACCAAGTCTGGTTGTTATCACCATTATCACCATCATGGATTTCGCCAATATCAAGATCGCTAGTGAGGATATTGCCATATATTGATCGCCATTGAGGTATTTTACCATTATTAAGCACGTTCATTCATTATAACATGACAAGGCATCTTGATTGCCATTGTGAATATTGCCAAATCTTGATCGCCATTATGGATGTCGCCGAAAATAAGATTACGAGACATTTGAATCATCATTCCAGAAATCGCCAATATTGAGATTTTTAGTTTATTCAAAAATGGCATGCATGCATCGTGATTGCCACTGTTGTTTTTGCCATTATCAAAATTCGAGAAGCTCATTTATGACGGAACGTTCCCAATTATCATTCCAGTTTATGTCGCCATTTAAAGTTTGAATAAATTTGAAAGGTATTTCACCATTTTCTCAAACATGTGGTCACCAACCAAAAAACATATACCACAAAGAGCGACGAACAAAAGTTTCTCATTCATTAAAAAAAAAGAGTACAACTGGCCATTACAAAAATCGTGAAAGAAAAATATTACAAGTCTTCAGGGGAATTGGCATCACCTGATGCCCCATCTCCTTGCTTTTTCTTCTCCCTCTCATCTCTCTCCGCCTCCTCTCTTTTCCTCTCCTCGTCCTCTTCCTTAAGCAAGTCGTGGTCTAAGCTTAAATTCTCCAGATCTACGGGAAGATCGAGATAATGACATCGGAGCTGCCGAGTGCAGAAATCAAAACACTCGCTGAAATACCGAGAAGCCTCTTTTTCCACCATCTCGGTGAATTCAGACAAGGCCTTGAACTCCTTCACGGCACTCTCCTTGGCACGATCCAAGCTCGCCCTTAGATCTCCGATCAAGATTCCCTCCTTACTGAAATTCTCAGCGATAGAATCCCTCTCCTCCTTCATCTTGGCGAGCTCATCCATGGCCTGATGCTCCTTGGCTTGAGACTCGGCCAATTGCCTCTCTAGGTCACCCAAAATTGTTTTCAACCGAGCCATCTCGCCATCCAAGAAGGCCACTGGACCTTGTTGTAGGGCATATTCTTACAATGCTTCCCTGCCCTGCACGACAACGGAAGCTTCGAACACGAGCGCCTGCTAAGGAACGATTTTTAGCACATTGAAAGTAATAGGAAAAACCGTGTAGCACACTAAAGACATTGCAGGAAAAACCACAATCGCTGATCGGAGGTTTTCTGTTTCACCCTTTCTTGATCAGCAAGAGGAATCACCCCGCTCAGGATCTTCTCGGCGACTGAGGGACTTTCCAGAAAAGATACTCCTAGTCCCAAACTCTTAGCAGGATTTCCCGAGGTGCCCTCCTCAAATTTCAAAAGGGGAGTACCAGTTGAGCTCGCTGCCCGATTAGGCCTCGCAGCTTTCTTAGCTTTAGGCACAAAGGCAACTTCTTTACCCTTGGAACCGTTGGCGACCTCGTCCTTCTTTCTAGGCGAGCTGGGGGATTCGTCTCTGGGACGCTTCTCTCCAATTACCACCCTCTTTCGTTGAGGTGGGCTTAGCCGTGCTCTCGCCCTTAGACTTCGTAACATTCTCGCCAATTTTCTTGAGGCTGATTCTCCTGGACATGGCTAAAAAAATAAAATACAATAAAATATTACATTAGGCACATGAATATAAAACGCTTAGGAAAAAAGAAAAAGCAGTACCATCCGATCTAAGCTCGAGGAGTAGTTCTGAGTCCGACTAGGACTCCGACTCGGATTCCAAACTTGGGTCCGAACTATCGAACAAAAAATCTAGGGAAGGGTCCAAGGATTTCCCTCCCGACAACCTTAGTAAGGTCAAGCCGATGAGGTACGTTTCTCTTTAACTCCTTCCTAACGGTTAGGTACTCTAACGAGTCCTCTCGGGGAAGGCTCTCTCGGCCGATGTGTTCACCAAAAAGAGGGCAGGACTCACCTGCGTCGCTAGAGGAGCTCGCCTCTTTATCTCCAAGTCATTCCTCGCCCTAATTAGCAGACGCTACGGGCCCCGAAGAGCCAAAAACCCGGCAAAAAGATTTTGACTCAAGAAGCACCGGGACGGAATATCACCCTATTGATTCCACCGAGCTAAAAATTTTGTCAAAAACTTAAGGCTCATCACTGTACAACCTCGGTAGTTTGTTGCAATGTTTGTGTAAAGCACATAAGACGGGATATTAACCCTTAGGACGACAAAAATAAAGAGATAATAATGAAAAACTTTGAGACCAACCTGGAATGCCCCATGGTGTCGGGACCCTTGGGACACCCTCACGAGAAGAACCTTCGGAAAGCTCCCAATGATCCCCCGAGACGAAAAAAACCTATTTTTCCACCTCTTAACATTGCTTGGGTATCCTCCTAGAAGGGTCTTTTTGTACCTCTCCTTGAAGTACAACCAGCCTTGATCTAGTTTAGGGTTCGTGTTTAGGCTAATCAAATTCCTAAATTCAGAAAGGGACATGGTATATTTATAGGCCCGCCACAGCGCCATCACGCAAACAATACTTCGCCACGCGTTGGGAATGAGCTGGGCAGGGCAGGGCAGATGTTATAATATTGCAAAATCAACCTAATTGTGGGATGAATGGGAAATCGGAGGCCTGCGTGAAAGTCCGCTTCATTAAAGGCCACCTCGCCCGGCGGGGCTGAAGATATGGTTTCATTCTCGCTGGGAATCTTAATTTGTACACCTTCCAGGAAAGAGCACGACTCTCTAAGGAGGGCCACTTCCTCCGGGGTCATTGTGTTCGTCTCCTTGTCCACTGAAGGATGGACACAGCCAGAGGATTGACCGGGGAACCCTCCATGGGCGAGGTGGGGGATTGGTTCACCTCGTCAGTTATATAGGATGATCCTTCACCTAAGTAGTCGGACACCCAAGAAGACAAGGAATTGTCTAAATTCTCCAAGCTACCTATGTCGGATCTAAGGGACATATACTATGAAATGAATATTTAACAAGGTGTTTGAGAATACTTACTAAGGACAAAAAGGTGAGAAGGCGACCACGAACAATGGCGGGGAGAAAAATAAAATGGGGGTTGCAGTTTGGTAACACGAGCGAAAGAGTACAACAAAATGGGTGGGACCTCATACTTATAAGAGATGCCTAGGGCTGAGATTCATCTACCCCAATGCTCCAGATTTCGCGACATCTCGGATAACGAACTGCTAGCTGCCCTTCCCACTAAAAGCATTGTTAGTGCGCCAATATTCCCGCCGAAATCATTGTGGCCGCACAGTCATTCCGGCCAAAAGTCTCATTAATGCGCCGCCATTTTACTCGCGCCATCATATCCGCATTTAATGCCTTCCTCCATGTGTCCGCCTCTAAAAACACACCATTATTGCACTGCCAGAAAGCAGTCACTTCTCAATTACTCGT
>BRYF01000010.1:4580000-4585000 GCA_030159135.1 Actinidia polygama
AATATTTTTATCAAGTAACTGTTCTTCTATTCTTTTATATCTAATTTATTCTTTAAGAAAATTTACTTGGTTAATTTTTTGGTTTAAGGTATTAATGGATTAGATATAGAAAATCTTTTAATCTCTTTTAACTCAATATTTTCTGGCTTAGTTAAAAACTTAAAAGTTACTTGTTGTCCAAATGGTTTAGTTGTAATACCATTGGTATTAGCAATGAACGGATAAAGTAAATAAATGAATGGTACTCCAAGTATTACTTTATCAGTCATATTTCTGACTAATACGGAGGAAGTTTTAAAACATAATTTATCTTGACATATATGTATTTGACGTAACTTGTATTTTATCTTCATTTTACTTCCATTAGCAGAACTCAATCTTTCTGTGGTTTTGTGATGATATTTAGTAGGAATAAGACCTTGAATACAATTTAAATCTGCTCCAGTATCAATTAGAGCTATGACTTCTATCTCATAATCATTAACTATTAATTTAAATTTTGAATGCCATTTTTGAATACTTATTTTATTAATTATGTTTAATCTGTTATCTTCTTTTTCACTATCTTCTTTATGATTAGAGTCTGAATCATCAGAAGTTTTATTATATTCTGAATTTTATTTATTTATTTTTAATATGTTAACTTGTGCTTCTAGATTTTTATCTTTTTAACTTTAACTCTTTTATTTCTTTTTTAATTATATTAATTTGTTGTTGGAGATCTTGTAATGTAACTTCTTTATTTTTATCTTTTCTAAATCTTTCTAAAGTATTAGTAAGACTTATAATTGGTTAATCTTTTTGAGGTTTTTCATCTTTTCATATATCTTTTAACTTTTTAATATATTGTTGTTTTATTTCAGGATTTTCAATTTTACTAATTAACTCAATTAAAGCATCTTCTTGTTGACTTTTAGTAAGTACATTTAACCTTTTACAACAAGTATCATTGCATCCTATTTCAATTTGATTATTACTAGAATCAGACTCATTATTCTGTGATGAATTATCTATTTGATTATCAGATTCTGAATTATAGGTTTCAATATTAGTTAATTTGAATATTTCAAAAATCTTATTTTTATCTTCCTCAAAAATTTGTAATTTGTTAATCTTAGCTGACCAACATTCATTTTTATAATGACCTTTCTTACCACACTTATGGAAGGCAACATTCTTTTTATCATATTTTGTTTTTGAATTTTTACTATGTGTCTTTTTTGGATTATCATAAAACTTATTAGGTTTGAATTTTTTATTATGTTTACTTAGGATATATGGTTTATACTCTTTGAACTTATTATGTCTTTTCTTAGACGGAGCTACTGGAGGTAGATCATATTGTTCGCAGAAATTACCTAACTCATACTTAGCTTTATTTTTATCACTTTTAGTTTGTTTACTAATTTTCATATCAATACACATTCTTAATCCTTCTTTTTGAATAGTGCTTATTATATCTCCATAAGTTAACTTATAGAATTCTATTTTCCCTGTAGGTTGACTAAGGACATCTCTTTTTTTATGAGCAAAAAGACTGGGTAAACCATTTATGATTTTTTTTTCCAAGAATGATTCTGTACAATCATCTCTTAACATAACTCTGGATGTAAATACATCTTTATACCATCTAAAATCACTCAAGTGTAGGACAACTGAGATTACTAAGTTGATCATGTATTCTTGAATGAATATTACTAGGTGTTCCAATAAAATATTTTATTATGGTATATATTAATGTGTTTACTCCATCTGGTCTTCCCATTTCAATATCTTCATCGAAAATAGGGAGATTGTTTTCGTCTAACTAGATTGCATTTTTAATATTTTCTCTTGACTCTTCTGTGAGATATTTATCCCACCAAGATTTTAACATCTCAGTGAAACTAGAGGCTAATAACTCAACTACATCAGATTGTGTATAATCTAAGTAATTAGTTAAATAACTATTGGCTACCATGGATAGATGATGTAATTTTTGTAAGATACTATGTTCACTAAGACCATCTATGTTCCATTCATATAACTTTTTAGCTTCTACTGAGAATTGGTTATCTAAGTTTCTTTCTTCGTATTGAAGATCAGGAGGGGTAAGGTTTTGAATACCAATTTTTTGTAATAGAAGTATTACTAGGTTTATTTTTGTAATTTATTTTATTAACATTAAATTGACTTTCTAATTATCTTAAATCATCTCTATAGAAGAAGATTCAGTAGTAGAGAAATATTCTGAGTTTACCATTTTATCTTTGTTAATAACCTTTACTGATGATCCTTCATCTTTTGGACTTCTGGATTCTAATTTACTAAATATTTCTTCTAATCTTTTAATGTTTTTATTGTCTTTGTTATTAAGAGTTAATCCGAGTTTACTTCTGTTACTTGGTAGGTTTGTTATAGGTGTTTCTAACGAAGTGTTTGATTTACTAGGTGTAATTTTGGTGTCATCAATTTTTGTTTCTATTTTATCTAACTGTTTACGTATTGTTGTGAGGCATTGTTTCTATTTTATCTAACTATTTACCTATTGTTGTGAGGCATTGATTGGTATAATTGTTTTGTTCAATAACTTTATTAATTTCTGTATTTTCATTAGTTAATTTAAAAGGTGTGGCTTTCATGACTGAACCTTTATGTTCTATGTAATAGTTTCTAAAGGAGGATGACTTGATGAGACAGTATTATTATCTGTAATTTTCCAAGAAGTTTTTGTAATTGTATTAACTTTTTTATAATAATTTTCTAAATAATCAAAGAAATAAATTTCTGTATTAATTTCTTTCATAAACTTCTGCCAGGTGTTAACTATCTTTGACCATTGTTTTTCACTATCTTTTTCTAGGTATTCTTTTCTTTTACTTTTATTATCTTTTGATTTAAATTCTTTAAATAATTTATCAATATCAATTTTGAATTCTTTACTAATTGTTAATAACTGTGGATTAATAGGGGTATTAACCTCAAAATCTGTTTGTGTAGGTGATCCTTGTGAAGATTCTTCTTTTTCTTCACCGAACTTAGGATGTGTTGAGTATTTTGGTTTACTTACTTGAACTTGTAACTTAACTTTAGATTCTAATGGATCAATAAAAGATGTATCTCTTTTGTAACTATTTGTACTTCTTCCATCTAGACCGCATCTAGAAGGAATTTGTTTTCTTGAAGTATTAGAAGTACTTGCTATAATTCTGTTATCAAAACTATGTCTAGAGGGATTCTTCATTCGTAAGTCTTTGAAGCTGCTTATTTTACTGTCCCATCTAGATATTGTTGTATGTAGTCAAGGTCATTAGTATCATTTTGTATTTTACCTTGATAGCTTTCATTATTAACTAACCAATCATCGGGTAGATTAATATCTTCCCAAATTATTAGTTTGGGACATTAGCGTTACTAGTACTACTTTGTATAAGTAGTATTTGACCACTAGGACTTTTTACTAAAGCATGAACATTCAAATTGGTTTTCATACATTTATAGTAAATTCTATAAATTAAAGCAATTGAATGACTTCCTCCAATCATGTTATTAAACTCTCCTGAAGTTTTGATATTCAAGGTTACTGCTTTTAATATGTGAGGGTCACTTAGACTTAATGTAAAGTCAGGGAAACAATTAAAATGGACAGGTCCATTATGTAGACTTGATTCTAAAACTCCCATGATACTAGTTTCGAAGTCTCGAAATCTAGCATCTCCGAGGCCAATTAATATAGATGAACTTATTCCTTTAGTAGTTAATGGTTTTACTGCAACTTGAATCAATCCTATGTGAATAAAGTTGTGACTGCTTGATCTATGTTTTTTAATAGATTCTTCGTTTAATAGACTACAAGTCTCATATTCTTTAGTTAATGCGTAGACTTGTTCAACAGTTTTAACTTTCATGTCAACTTTAAAAGATGACTGGAGAAAACTAGTTTTGTAAATCTCTTTAATAGGGATTTTGGGTATATTCCAGTTACTAAGATTAAGATCTAGATCTTGATACTCATGTTCTTCTTCATTGACTGTGTTATCAGTCTCTAGTACAAGTATTGTAGTCTAAGCTTACTGAAGAGTTACTTCTAAACAATCGATTCATGACTTATTCTTTCGGAGAAATTCACTTAGTTTACTCTATTTATCATTATTGTGTTTTTCATCTATCTTGTTTTCACACATACACTACTTAGGCTCCCTATCCTATCTGTCGGGACTTACACCACTCTGCCTGGGCTTACTCTGGATTCTGGGACGAGGTAAGGTGGCTACTAACAAAATGGAAGAACGCAATAGGATAAAAAGAATAACTAGGTAAATGATTTTTTTGGAACAAGAGGTGAACAAATTGAAAGAGTTAACTTTTCAACAAGACTCAACAACCAGATTTGGCTTTGATACCATGAAGACGGAACAAGCAACACAATAATAGAAAACAGAGTAAAGAAAGAAAGAAAGAAAGCAATAAATAAATAAGGCCAGCCATTGAGGCGGTGAAATCATAAAACCAACCAAGAAGGCGGAGGATGATAAACGAAAATTACTGAAAATAACTTGAATTAATCAAAAAGTGACTTACAATTGTTTACTAGAAGTTTACTGGAAATAACTTGAATACATGAGTAAAATTTATTTACAAGGGATAATAGGTGAAACAAGGTATAGAGAATATTGGGTTCCCTGGTTTTGCTTCCACTTTACTGATAACTTCCTCTGCTTAAATAGCCAAGAAAGTCCCTTGAATGGAATCTCTTTTGGCCGAAAAATACGGATCTTGATCTCTGACTGGCACACGGGAGACGTGCAAGGTTACTTTCGGTGGAAAAGAGAATAGTTGAATAGTACTTTTGAACAGTGAAAGTAAGGCAACTTTTGGTGAAAATGGTGAAGTGAACAATGACTTTTTGAACAGTGAAAGTAGGGCAACTTTCGATGAAAAGGGTGAATACTGAACAGTGACTTTTGAACAATAACTTTGACTTCTAATTTCAAATAACAGCTTTTCAACCAATAAATTGG
>BRYF01000010.1:4612500-4617500 GCA_030159135.1 Actinidia polygama
CAGCACACAGACACAAACCCAAACCGGATCAAGTAATTTCTTAAGCGGCGTGAAAATCTTGAAGTTGAATTGAAACTGAAGAACCCACAAGATAAGAAGTAAGATACTCCGAAGATACACAACGAAGAATCAGAAGTTTTGATGGAAACAATGAACAGCACTGAATAAAGCATGTAATACTACTCGCAAAAAGTTAAAATATCAAACCCTAATTGACGTTAAATTGACAAAGCTTCACGTCAGATAACAATTTTAACAGATTCTTGATCTAAACCCCAAGAAACAATGCTCAATTCTCGAAACCCACAAACACAAAGACACAATTGAATTGAAATTGAAGAACCTACGAGATAAGAAGTAGGATACGGCAAAGATACATAGCACCCAATAAACCGTTCGAAGCTTAGCTTCTTCGATCAGATCCTGCACCGTCGCCATCGGCTTCATTGCTTCTCTGTGAAAACCACGCAATTGATTTTAAACAACACCCATCGTTCAAACAAATCAAACCCCAAGTACGAAAGATTTTCGGGTTCGAGCGGGGAGAGAGAGGTGAAACCGTCGTTAGTCGCGTTGGGCAGGGCATCTTTCTGTTGCCATATTAACGTATCCCCACGCATTCCACATAATGCGGTTATGAGTTTTGTTTGAATGTTCTATGGGGCATCAGCTCCAACCAATGAGAAATTATACAGTACTTCTATAGTACTAAATAATTGCAAAATAGGCAAAGTATGAAGTCAAATCTTAAAAGCTATTAGAGATGCTCGTAATCCTGATAATAAATTTTAATTTAATGAAATTAGCAATTCAATTCTAATATTTGTAAATTAATAGTCTCATGTGATTAGAGATTAACAGTCTCAGTAGACTATTAGACTATGTCGGAGATAACTTAAGCTTAATTAATACAACTTAGTTAAATGTTAAAGTTAACTTAAGTTTATATAACGTGTAATTAAATATTAAAATGTTACGTTTGGTTCGTAAAAAATACCGAAATGAACATTCCAGATGGAATTATCATTTATTTATTTCAAGAAATGGTCATTCGCTATTTTTTTAGAAGGAATATACATTCATTCTTATCTTTTGATTACTTTTACAATCAAAACATCCACTCCCCACCACCCACGGCCGCTACTTTTACAATCAAAACATCCACTCCCCACCACCCACGGCCGCTGCCACCACGCAGAAAACAGAAACAAAAAAAAAATTGAAAACAAAAACAAACAAAACACTGAAAGCAGAAAAAAATTGAAAAACGAAAAAAGCAATAGAAACATATTTTAAAAAATAGAAACAAAAAACAAAAACAAAAACGGAAAACAATAAAGAAAATGAAAAAAAATAGAAATTGAAAACAGAAAAAAAAAAAAGGAAAAAGAAAAAAATGAGACAAACAGAACAATTGAAAACAATATTTTTTTTTCATTAAAGAAACAGAAATATACGTAAAACAGAAAACAAAACCTGAAAAAACAAGA
Organism: Actinidia polygama; assembly: GCA_030159135.1. Taxonomy (NCBI): domain Eukaryota; kingdom Viridiplantae; phylum Streptophyta; class Magnoliopsida; order Ericales; family Actinidiaceae; genus Actinidia; species Actinidia polygama. The sequence goes on from BRYF01000010.1 coordinate 4,613,991, forward strand.
AAAAAATTAAAGTAAAGCAATTTTTTTTAGATTCTGAAAACAAAAATTGGAAGAAAAAAATCTATTATGCCTACCACATTCTATTCTATTTCAAGTTAAATCTTATACAAAACTAAACATTAGAATGCAAATGATTATTCCTACCTTATTCCATTCCAAACTCATTATTGATCTCATTTCATTCATATCCAATTTAATTCCATCAAACCAAATGCAGCCTTAATGGTCCAGAGCTAATTTTTGCACTAGAATATGATTAAAGTGGATCCCACATAACTAATTATCCAATCTCACTCTGAAACTCTTTTATCAAACATATTTAAATTTAATGGGATTAACAATTCAATCTCACTTTGAAACTCTTTTATCAAACAAATTTAAATTTAATGCGATTAACAATCCAATTACAATCTTACAAGAGGAGATGAACGAGATGAACGTTTTGAATTATTGATGTGGACTAGGAGTGGGGCCTATAAGAGGAGTATTGGTGAACTTCACTACGTGACCTTCACTATTTTTTTGTCATTAATTACCTTCATTACATGACGTACGAGAGAAACGATTTGAATGATTGGTGTGGACTAGGTGTCACGCCCCGCAACTCAGCCTATGCAGATCGTGGGTGCGTGATGGCCGGTAGCTGGCCAACAAGGCCAACTTACTTTAAACATGTGCATACTCAATAAAAATGACAGTAAATTTTTCGAGAAAACTTTATAATACTGAAAATAAATAAAATGATGTACATCTACTATATACAGATATGTGCCTACGTATTTAAACTTTACATACATCCCAGGCTAAATCTTACTTATACATAATTTCGATACATAAATTTGGGTCTAACCCATACAATACATCACAAGGCCTTTAGGCCACAAAACTAAGGTTTTCTTGCTATCTTCTTCTTACGGCTCCTCAGATTTGTTCCCTGAAAATATTTTTAAAAACATAAGCTAAAGCTTAGTAAATAACAACAGATGCATTAATGTAAAATACCATGGATCATATCATATCATACATATATTATTTAAACTGGAGCAAGTGAGCAAAGCATAACTTTGCTGGAAAAACATAACTTTTCTTAAACTTGAGGCTTGCCTCAACATGGCATCACTTGCATTCGAAATCATACATATCATATCTAAAAATGTAACAACTCGGCTGAACTGGGTGACCATATAGGTCGGGTGACTCTTTAGGCCTGAGATATCTCTATAGAGTGGAACTTATTTTACTTCCCCAACTACCTTAGGACACTTAGGCTAGATTAAGGTCCTACCACGAGGGGCCCCGAGTGTCACATGCATTCATACTTTGAACATACTTTGTCATTCATAAAATCGAGCATCCATAGGTTTTTGATACATAACATAATAGCATTTGCATACTTTTCAAAGTCATCGTAACATATTCTTTTAATGCATCGAAAACATAAAAAACTTTTGCATATACATATTATGTTTGGAAATACTTTTTGAAAGTATATAATTTTGTTCATGGCATCGTGTTACTCACATGAGTTTTCTTGGTTGAGTGCTAGACTCGGTGTTCTTACATTTAAGGCATAAAACATTAATACTATGTTCGATGATAACAGTTTTAAACTAAGACAACTCTCAATTAGACTTTAGGTACTCTCAGTTTGGGTCAATCCCTTTTAGTCATGATCTAAAGACTCTATCTAGGTTGATTGAGTGTCTAATATACCGTGGACATTGCTCTAAGGCTTTAAGCAAAAAGGCTGGAATTTACTAAAATTAGACTTGGCGTTCGAACGTTGGAATTGGCATTCGAACGCTAAGGCTAAAAGTGGTTGACCGTTCGAACGCTCAAAAGTATTCTACAAGTGGCGTTCGAATGCTAAGGCTAAATGTCGTGCACCGTTCGAACGCTGATTTTTGACGTTCGAACGTTAGACTTGTGTACAGTGACCGTTCGAACGTTGTTCTTGGGCGTGGCGTTCGAATGCTAAGGCTAAATGTCGTGCACCGTTCGAACGCTGATTTTTGACGTTCGAACGTTAGACTTGTGTACAGTGACCGTTCGAACGTTGTTCTTGGGCGTTCGAACGTTGACTGCGGGCAGAGACAGTAACATGAGTTGGACTTTACAATTTTTATCAAAACTAAATCAAATTATTTCTTACTTCTTCTAATACTTTTAGGGTACAAAGATTGACTCAAAAGAACTAACATATCTAATTTTTAGCTGTTAATTCAAATCCTATCATACTAGATTTTAAAAAAAAATAAACAAAAAACCTAACATATAAAATTTGGGTTTGTGATTTTACCTTCTCTCCAAACTTCCCTTGAGCTTCACTATGGCTCCTCTTAGCCTTGATTGAGCTTTGTAATCTATTACCCTCTCCTTCTTCTTCCTATTCTTCTTCTCCCTTCCTTCTTCTCTCTTTCTCTCTCTTCTCTCTCTCTCTCTATACGTGAGTGTGTGTGTGGTTGGGAGTGTTTGAGTGTGTATATAATCTGGGACATATGGGGTTTAATCCCCTGTGGCTCACCTACCTCTACTCCGGTGTTCCCTTTTTATTTTATTTTTTTATTTTTTGCAGTGACCGTTCGAACGCTACTTTACAGCATTCGAACGCTAAGAAAGGATTTTAGTTGGGCAGCGTTCGAACGCCCTGCTCATAGTTCGATATCCCCGTGAGCTTAACATTCACATTTTGGCCTTATCGTTCGAATGTTCATATTGACGTTCATTTTTGGCGTTCGAACGCTAAGAAGGATTTGGTATGACCGTTCGAATGCTCATTCTGACATTCGAACGCTAAGAAGAAAACTGGGCAAAAACTTAAAAGTCCTAAAGTTTTGAAGATTGCTCATTTCAAATGGTTCTCTTTGGTCTCTAATTTTTAATAATCTACCATAATCATTGTACACGTCATAATATATTTTATTAATGGAATTTACGGATTCGGGGTGTTACACTAAGAGTGGCGTAAGAGAAGTATGGAGGAATGGAACTTTGGGAGGAGCCACTCCGCTCTCGTTCTGCAAACCAATATCATCCTCCATAACCCTCTTGTTGATTACACACCAATAATTCGAACCGTTCATCTTGTAAGTTTCGCAGTAAAAGTAATCTATGTAAAATATCAAGTTCATTGAAAACGTATAACCACAAGAACAAATTATATTTTTTAATATAAAATAAACGGCTGACATAATTATATACTTAAATCATTCATTTTATAAAATAAAATACAATATTTTTTTTCTATGATTATAAATTTTCAATAAACTTTTATTTTTTTATGCAAGTTACCTTCACTACAAGACCGAAAACTTTTAATCACCTGTACGGACCATGTTTTGAGCCCACAAAAATGATACGGAAAGGTCCATCCCTTAACTAATGGTAACTGGTAGCGAGTTGGTAACTTTGGCTATTATTGATTGGCATCCGATCTTTTTTCATAAGCTAGAATCTTGAATTCCTTATAATCTTTTCTTACCGCATTGTAGTTGATCTTTGAGATGTTTG
>BRYF01000010.1:4637500-4640000 GCA_030159135.1 Actinidia polygama
CAAGAGGCTTTAATATAAATAGAAACAAGACATAGTATATAGAATGCAATTTTAGTATGAGTAGAAGTTTTCATAGAAAATGAGTGAATATCCAAAATCAAGAGAGACCAAAAAGTAAGAAGTTTGGTACCTAGGCTTTGCTCTTAGAAAAGATTGTGAGATTGTTGATAATATAACACGTAGAATACAAGTTGGTTCGCTCAAGTGGATAACGACTTCTGGGATGTTATGCAATCAAAGAATACCTACCAAGTTAAAAGAAAAAATTTATAGAACGGCTATAATACCGGTGATGTTATATGGGACAGAATGTTGGGATGCTAAGAAGTAACAAGTGACTAAAATAAGTTTAACTGAGATAAAAATATTGAGGTGGATGTGCAGCAAAATTAAGAAGGATAGAATTGAGAATGCTAATGTTCGTGACATGGTGGAAGTTATTGCACCAATTGAAGATAAGTTAAAAGATAATAGACTTAGGTGATTTGGATATGTATGTTGTAGGCCTATAGATGCAGTAGTAAGGAGAAGTGATATGATTGTTAGCAGTAACGACTCTAGAGGAATGGATAGACTGAAGTTAATATTGAATGCGGTAGTAATAAATGATATGATTTGATTAAATCTCAATAAATATTTGACCCTTGATAGAGCTCAAGGGCGTAAAAAGATTCATGTACCCGATCCCAATTGATTGTGACAAATGCTTGAATTGTTTTGGTTTAGTTTGATTCAATTTCAGTTTTTTTGTCTTTTTATTTTTTATTTTCACTCAACTTTGTTATTTTCTTTCCTCTTACATTTCAAAAACTAAACATGGAAAGTTATTTAATTTTTTTTACAAAATGAAAAAAATAAGGCCTAGTTCTTTGATTTTTAAACAAAAACTAAACATGGAAAGTTATTTGATTTTTAACTACTTTGTTTTTAAGTTTTTTTGTCTTGAAATTTTTTATATTGTTTATTTAAATATTTATATTTTTTGGTAACTCTTGACGAAAGCAATCTAAAAGTGTAAAATTTGTGTTTAAATTTAAAAAAGAAAGATACTAAAGAAAAAAACATCTAATCTCATGGCAAAATTATTTTTCTTTGTCTTTAGTGAATTTTTTCCTAAATAATATGATGTTTTTTATATTTTTATATTTTTATATTTCTCTTATAGAGAGGAAATAAAAAAGTATAAGGCTTATAGAGAGGAAATAAAAAAATATAAGATTTCGATCAAATGATAAAAAAAAATAAAAATCAAAAAATCAAAAAGCTAAAAATCAAAAAACAAAGCTAGGCCAATTTGCCAAACAAAGCCTAGTTCTGTTATGTTGTGTTTGGATCAAGATTAAAGGAAAATGACAAGGAAATAAAAAAGTTGGAGAATCTAACGGTCCATAAAAGTTTTATCCTTTAGTTTTTTATTTATTTTATTTTTCTTTTGATTGTACGGTTTAAAAACAATTCAATAAAAAATAAAATAAAAATCTTTTAGAAAAAAAGTTGGGCCAAAAGTGGGCCTAACTTTTTTTGAGGATAAGGGACAGTCAAGGTTTTTCGTGATTGGCCCAACTGCTTGGGCTACATTCAAAGCATGGATTTGTGGTTTATATGAAAAAATAACCACATGATTGTTCTATGAAAAATTCATAATAAGTAATTACTTCTCAAAAAATTTATTTTGAGTAATTATTAATTTATCGAACTTAATATGAAACTCAAATAGACAAACTAATAATAATATTTTTTTAAAAAAATAAATAATTATCAATATGATTTTCATATTGAGAAACAATCAATTTCTAAATAACGATAAAACCGGTTTCATAAAATTGAGAACCGGATTCAAACTCAAAAGATAGCATTTTACGGACCAAACAGTCCCGATCCAAACTTTAAAGTCAATCCGATTAATTTTAAATATATTATATCTTTTTTGTTATTAGATGAAATTACTAAAACACTCCTGTATTATTTAAATGGAGTAGAGAAAAATTAGAGAATATTATTGAAGGAGGTAGAAAAAAAAAATGATACCCTAAAAATAAGAAATATACTTTTTTGTTAAAATTTAGGGAAAGAATGAGGTTACTACTAGAGATGCTTTAACATTAAGTTATTATTTTTAACTCTTATAAGTAATATTTTATTTTATTTTAAACCAGCTAAATGAGTTTTTTATTATTTTGATTTTAAAAATATTAACTTAGGCCCGTTTTGGTTCTATTTTTTTTATTTTTCATGATTTTTTCTCTTTTATTTTGATTTGTTGTGACTAGAGGAAGCAAATAAGTAAGAAAATAAAAATAGAAATAATTTCATTAAAGATAAAAATATAGTAAAAAAATCGACGTATTAAGCTTTTATCATATATTTCTCTATTTTTATTATTTTGGTAATGAATCCGAAAATGCAAAAAAAAAAAAAAAGACAAAATATTGACTAAAAGGAACAACATATCAAAACAAAGTCCGAAAAAAATTAAAAAAATCAAATTCATGTTGGGAAC
>BRYF01000010.1:4665000-4667500 GCA_030159135.1 Actinidia polygama
TAAATAATTTTATTAAAAATATATTTTATTTTAAACTAAAAGACTAAAAATATCAAAGATGAAAAACTTAATGCGTAATTATATGAAATTATTCATAAATATTGATTCTTTACATATAAAATATCAAATGTTATAAAAAATTAATTCATTAGGGGTGGGTTACGAGTCGAACCACGGGTTTCAAAATTGAATTCAGGCTCAACTCATACTATCCTGAGCTTGGGTTCTCTAAACCATGAGCCAGGCCAAATTCCTCTGAGCTGGGCCGGGCTGGGCTATGGACTTTTTGATGACCCTTAATTTTGGAATTGCATGCAGACAGATTTTAGTACTTTTTTGTTTTTATTTTTATTATTTTTGCACTTGTATTTATTAGGAATGTTTCCATTTCAGTTGAGATTTGCTTTGATATGTTGGGTTTCCTATTTTAAGTATATATTTTTTTGACTAGTTTATTGCTTAACAAGAATTAATGGTTAGTTTCTAATTTTCATTTTCCTTTTTAGAGTAGAACTTTTAAAAACAATTTGGATATTTAGTTCATAAAAAGCTATTCAGCTATTTATTTAGCCAAACAATTTAAAATTCTGAACATAACTTATAGAAAGTTGTACAAGTTATTATACATTTTTAAATTAATTAAAAAATTGTAATCTAATATAATACTCTAAATAGACTCTCATACTATTTTTAGTAGATCGTAATATCCATTTATCTGTAAAAGATCGTAATATTTTCTATTTTTTTGCTTGCTATGGTGTCAAAATACAATTTGTTATTGGTTCTATATTTTTTATGCCAAATATGTCTTTCGTTTTGTAAGAAAAAAAATCTTATGCATAAGAATTTTTTATTTGGCATAAAAAATATAGGAGTGAGAAGAGTGGAGAGCCAAAAGAGAGCAATGAAATTGTATATATAAGCAAAGATTTATTTTTCCAAAACAAAGGTATATTTGGCATAAAAAATATAAAATCAGTCACATGGGTGTTATGTGACCAAGTTTTAATTGAATTTTAGACGGAATACTAATGAAGGGGTGAAAATGATAATTTTCAATAGTTAAGGAGTACAAATAAGTTTTTTTTAGATGATGAGATGAAAATAATAAAAAGTAATAATTTAGAGGGTGTTTATATAGTTAAGCCTTATTACTGATTTGAGCCTCGGTTAGCCGCTAGATAGGTTGATAACCGATTTATCTTTTGTAGGTTTCGTAGTAGGGGCGGAGCCATTAAAGGGCAAGTGAGATCAATTGACTCTACTGAAAAAAAAAATTATATTATCCCTAATGTAATTAATTTATCATAATTATAATTTTAATTCCATAAAAAAATAGTAATTTATCTTAAATTTTACAATTTTAACTCAGTTGAACTTAAGTTGTAATAATAATTTTGATCCCATAAATAATTAGTTATTTTGCCATAATTTTTATAATTTTTATAATTTTGATCCTGTTGGACCTAAGTTTTGACCATTATAACCCCACTAAATTTAAATTTTAGTTTCGTCCCTATTTCATAGTGGCAATTATAAGTAGAAGTCTCCAAACACATTTTTTTAAATTAAAAATAATATATTGGGTATATCATTTGGAGATTGGTTGGAGATAGTTTCCTTTTCAACCTTTACTCCGTTTTAGGAAGGAGAACTGACAAAATCCGCTCCAACAAACTTGCTAACGCACTTCTTAAAAATACGAAGTGGTACAGTAACTTTAGGGAGCTACTGTTCACTTCTATACATAAAAAATAACTTTTTTTCTTCTTCACTTCTCTCGTATTTGAGCACGTAGGTCCCACGTAGAATTTAAAATAATTTTTTTTTTAAATTCAAAAATTAAAAAATAAGAAAAGGTTTTAAAATTCAAAATAAACGATTTAAATTCATTTGACCGTGTGGATCCCAAAGAATTAAGTAAATCTGAATTATTTAATTTAATTTTTTTAAAAAAATAATTCAAATTATAAAATTATTGTTAAATTAAATTCAGTAAAACTGCTGAATTTATAAGTGAAAAATAAAATTACAGACAAACATAAACTGTAAATAAAAAATTAAACAGAAAAATGATCGAATTCGCCCCGTCTCCTTAAGATAGAATTCGCCCCGTCACTGGTGCTTACGGCTGTTCGGCGTCTGTCTCCCAGGATGCAACGATCTCGCTCACAGAAGTTAGCACGAGTTCTGTGTGCTCAGCGAACCAAAAAGCAGTGTTTCTCTCGCAGATAACTTTAATGCAGAATGCTAGAAACTCTCTATTTTTCCTTACTGATGAACTCTCAGATTTTTTGTGTGCTATGAACTTGCAAGAGATGTTGGTTTTTATAGGATTTTCAACGGCTAGTGAAAAGTAACGAATTTAATCCACCATTGAAGCCTTTGTAACAACCCCACTAACCTGCCAAATTAATCTCCTCTTATGGCTGATAATGGTTGCTGTTATTAAAGATGAAAGGTCTTGACCTTTCAGTGAATAGGAATAAAGATGAGAGAT
>BRYF01000010.1:4772500-4775000 GCA_030159135.1 Actinidia polygama
CTCTAACTTGATCGTCAGAGAGACATTTTTCGTAAACAGCTCTGGCAACCATTCTCACTGTTTATATGGTGCATCTAGGCGCATCTCTAACTGGTGACTGACTGCAACAGTTTTGCTCCGCCGCAGAACCACCGTAGGTGTTTATCCTCGATTTTTTTCCTCTCATCTCATAAACCCATACCCTACAATTGATACCGTATGTGGAAGTCGATTATAGACATTTGTGAAACCGATTCTGATGGCATTACAAAGCAGCAATCGTTTTAGAAATTCAGAAACTCATAGGGAAACCCATCACAAACCCAAAATTTTTGGGGGTAAAAGTGACTAAACTACTGGATGACACCCAAAGGACAGTCAGGGGCACCTTTAGGCATAATCCAGCTCGGTTGCTCCCTAGAGAAGGAGACAGCCGGGACATAACCATCGAACGACTACAGACCCAGTTGGCCAAAATGGCACAAATCCTAGTTGACAACAGGTTGACGAAATTGACTCAGGCGGCAAATGCAAAAACATCTAAGGAAAGGACCAAAGAGTTAAGACCCCCCAACTCGAGCAGGCCAAAATAGAAGGCAGCGGGGATCCCGCATTGGTCTGGATAGCCAGAGCGATAGTAAATCCGTTGCGTTGAGCAAGCTCAGAGTATCGCCAAGCCGAACTTCTCCTAGTACGAATCTTGGCGAGATTCTCAATGCCAAGCGTAACCGGGGAGGGGATATTTGCGATAAGCTTATCAATAGTATTGCCATGGCATCAAGCAAAAACATCATCCCGGCGAGGTCAACAACTCGCACAACTAGGCCCGCATCAAAGGAACCCATTTCGAGGTACTAGACGCCATTTTCCCAATACATAGAAGGAATGGACCCACTAGAAAGATTTGCACCTCCAAGGTTCACACTGTATGACGAGAAATCAAGCTCGAGATCCCACACCAGTCACGTCAGACAGATGATGGTGCTCTGAATCACTTGGACGCACTGATGTGTCGGGTGTTTCCATCGAGCCTAGGCGATCTCAGGTTGAAATAGTTCGACCAGCTCGCCACAAGATCAATTGGAAACTTTCATCAGCTCACTAAGTCTTTCATATCCTCTTTTTGTTATAAATACCAAGGCAACAAAGGGAAATGACTCTCTTCTAACACTTAGGAAGGGCAAGGCTGAATCGCTTCGCAACTACGACAAGCGTTATTGGGAAACTTATGACGAGATCGAAGAATGTTCGAAGGAGTTAGTAGTAGCCAATTACAAGCTCGGGCTAACTCTTGGAGAAAGAATTTGGAAAGACCTGACGCTCAACCCTCTAGCTGATCTCTAGGACCTCATGTTTCGGGTCAAAATATTCGCCCGGCTAGAGGACGACGTCCGGCAAGTAGAACGATATGCAAGCCCAACTACCCGGGGCGAGGAGCAACTCAAAGGATGGAAGGACAGCTCAGTCGATCGCGAGAGCAGGGCAAGGCGGGAAATCAATGTGGTTTTCAAGAAATCGATCTACAAGCTCCTTGTCCGAGAAAAGCCATACTTCAAGAAGCTAGAACTCCTAAGAGGAGACCCCAAAAGGCACAACCAATGATGGAAACGTTCATACCACGGGGAGAAGGGACACAGAACCAAAATTATCGAGCTCTTAAATCCTTCCTCGACCAACTCATTCGAAATGGGCACTTGAAAGAGTTCATAGATCAAGAAAAGACCAGATCAAAGGAAACAGAGGAAGTCGAGGCTAAACCAAATAACAAATTTAACCGGAGCAATGAAGAAATGGACGACACCTAAGGAGAAGATCTTTCCCTGGGAATTATTCACTAAAACGAACCAAGGCATATGACATCAGGTATATAAAGTGAAAATGTAATTTTCTTAACCGAGTTTGAATTTTACTTTTTTCTCGAAGATTATGTTTTTTTATTTTTACCAAAATTAAACGTTTTTCTTAATTTTATAAGTTACACGTTTTGAGATTTTTGATTTGCTTGAGATGTCTTAAGGACAAAATGTAGGCAAGGTCGTAGAACCACCCAAGCATATTGCTTGAGCATTATAATGTAATGTCAAAAAAAAGCACTATGCACTACGAGCATGCCAAAAACAACAGTTATTCGCTAAGGTATGACCTAACTTGTCCAAACGAGCTAGGTCAAGCATGAAAAAGAGTCCATCCTTACAACTTGGTCGAGAAGTTGTAACATTAGAGAAGAGTTAGCCAAACTCTATCCGAATTCTGAACTGTCCCTTGAATTTTACTAAAGTAAACCTAGCAAGGTTTTGAAGGAAGAGTTAAATGAACTCCATGTGAGTTCGTAGCTTTGTCCTGTGAATGCTGCTTAAGTATACTTAGTGAAAGTTTTTGGGAAAAAGTTAGACGAATTCTATACGAGACCCGAGTTCTGTCCCTTGAGGTTTTTCTAAGCATACTTGGCAAGAATATCAAGGAAGAGTTAGTCGAACTCTAAGCGAGTTCCGAACTCCGTCCTATGGATATCGTCAAAGAA
>BRYF01000010.1:4882500-4885000 GCA_030159135.1 Actinidia polygama
TTTGAAAACGTAATCTAAAGCTTAGTGAATGACAATAGATGCATGAACGTAAAATACCATAGATCATGTCATATCATACATGTATCATTTAAACTGGAGCAAGTGAGCAAATCATAACCTTTATGGACATTATAACTTTTCTTAAACTTGAGATTTGCCTCAATATGGCATTACTTGCATTTGAAATCATACATATCATATCTGAAAATGTAACAACTCGGCTGAACTGGGTGACCATATAGGTCGGGTGACTTTTTAGGCTAGAGATATCTTTATAAAGTGAAATTTATTTTACGTCCCCCACCTACCTTAGGACACTTAGGCAAGATTAAGGTCCCACCATGGGGGACCCCGAGTGTCACATGCATTTATACTTTGAAAATACTTTGTCATTCATGAAATCGAGCATCCATGGGTTTTCGATACATAAAATAATAGCATTTGCATACTTTTCAAAGTCATGGCATTAATATCGTAATATATTCTTTTAATGCATCGAAAACATGGAAAACTTTTGCATACAAATAGTACGTTTGGAAACACTTTTTGAAAGTACATAATTTTGTTCATGGCATCGTATTACTCACCTGGGTTTTCTTGGTTGAGTGCTAGACTCGGCGTTCCTATATTTAAGGCATAAAACATCAATACTATGTTCGATGATAACAACTTTAAACTACTACAACTCTCAATTAGGCTTTAAGTACTATCATTCTAGGTCAATCACTTTTTAATCATGATCTAAAGACTCTATCTAGGTTAATTGAGTGTCTAATGTATCGTGGACATTGCTCTAAGACTTTAAGCCAAAAGGATGGAATTGACTAAAATTAGGCTTGGCATTCAAACGTTGGAATTGGCGTTCGAACGCTAAGGTAAAAGTGGCTGACCGTTCAAATCTCAAAAGTGTTCTACAAGTGGCGTTCGACCGCTAAGGCTAAATGTTGTGCACCGTTCGAACGCTAGTTTTTGGCATTCGAACGTTAGACTTATGTACAGTGATCGTTCGAACACTGTTCTTGGGCGTTCGAACGTTGACTGCGGGCAAAGACAGTAACAGTAGTTGGACTTTAAATTTTTACCAAAACTAAATCAAATTCTTTTTTACTTCTTCTAATGCTTTTAGGGTACAAAGATTGACTCAAAAGAACTAACATATCTAATTTTTAACCCTTAATTTGAACCTATCATATTAGATCTAAAAATTTAAAATTAAACTAAAACCCTAAACTATACATACGCATATATATACATTTTTACCTTTCTTAAAGTTTGACAATGGCTTCGTCTAGCCTTGATGGAATCTTTCAAGCTCCTTCTCTCACTTTTCCTTTTATTTATTCCTCTTTCTCTCATTTCTCTTCCTTCTCTCCTCTCTTCTCTCTCTTTCTCTCTATGTATGCATGTGTGTGTGGTGTGTGGTGTGTGTGAGTGTGTATATGTGTAATTGTGTGGCTGTGAAAGCTGAGAGGGGAAATATTCCCGTGTGTTTCGTCATCTTTTAACCTTGTGTTCCTTTTTATTTTTTATTTTCTGCAGTAATCGTTTGAACGCTACTTTACAGTGTTCGAACGCTAAGAAGGATTTTGGCCCTGCGTTCGAATGCCCCGTTCGAACGCTAGGAAGGAATTTGGTCTGTTAAGGTTCGAACGCCTTGCTTACAGTTCGATATATGCGAGACTTGATATTTTGACTTGTTGGTCTTACTGTTCGAACGCTCATATTGGCGACTGCATTAACTGCCCTCTCAGTCTGGGCAGCCCACAACATGGTTCCTCGATTAATACTATCCCAAAACAAGTCGGCCTCCCCTAAGTTGTTTGGGTAGATAAATTTCTAGAATGGTAATAGAAATGGAATAGAAATACTGGTATCATGAAATAGAATTATTGAGTTTTTTCAATCAAGCGTACCTTAATTCGTTACAATGTTCATTGTAATAGGAATGAGTAATGCTCTCGGATCCCATCTTCTCATTCCCAAGTTAATTCTTCTCTTTTATGATTCTGCCATAAAACTCGTACTAATGGAATGACTTTGTTCCGAAGAACTTGGTCGCGACAATCCACAATTTTGATTGGTTTCTCGACATAGCTCATGTCTTCGCTCACTTCCAAAGGATAGTGACTAATCACATGCGTGGGGTCGTGAACGTACTTCCGTAACATTGAGACATGAAAGACGTTGTGAACGTGTGAGAACTCCAGTAGAAGAGTGATACGATAGGTAACGGCTCCAATTCGTTAAATAATTAAGAATTAGGATAGGTAACTCTCAGTTTTAATTTTCCATTTTTACCAAAATCACTCATCCCCTTGGAAGGAGATATCTTCAAGAACACATGGTCACCTTCTTTAAACTCTAATTCTTGTCTCCGAACATATGCATAGCTCTTTTGGCGACTCCGGGCGGTTTGAATTCTCAGTTAAATCACCTTAATCTTGTCGGTAATTAGTTGAACAATTTCGTACCCCAAAATATGTCATTCTCCTACTTTGGT
>BRYF01000010.1:4900000-4905000 GCA_030159135.1 Actinidia polygama
ACATAAATAGAATCAGAAGTTGTGTCAGTTATGACAAACACTCCAACACAATTTCGAGATCAAGGCTTTGGTGAGGGAAAATAAAATAAAAATAAAAATAAAAAAGCTAGATGATCTATGATCTAGTGGTCCCAAACTATTGGATTGTTTACCTTTTTCAATTCTTTTTTTTTCCTCATCAGATCCGATAACCAAACAAAGATAAAATTAAACTTGTGATGTGTGATATTTCTCAATTATTAAATTAAGCTCGAGGCCTAATTGAAGGAGAGGCTGGCTCAGGTATTGAACCCACGAGTTCAATTTCGTTCACTCATTTCAAATGTAAGCAAATATATATTGTTGTAGATCTCATCGATAATTTAAATACTGTAAAAAATCAAATCAATTTATATATTCATTTATTAATTTATAAAACAGTTTGAACGGATGTTAACGGTATCTGATCAATGTGATTTTTTAAAATTATTAATATTTACAACAGAGTCTACAATATAAACAATTTGGATCATCAAAATAAATCTAAAATAAGACCCAAAAAACTTGAACTTCGAAAAAATCAAGTCTAAAAGTAAAGCCTTTGACATGTCGACTTATGTATGGTGACGTTTGTGAACTTTACTATTTTTCATTGTTTTATACTGTCTTATTTTCTAGTAATGCTATTATTTAGATAGGTAAAATAAAATTGAAGTCTTGGCTCTAGCTAAGTATATTATATTAAATTATATAAAGATAAAATAAAGTGAAAGCTATAAAGGGGGACTTTGAAGGAGAAAAAAATAAGGTCCCAGCAAAATCAAGTGACTAGATGTCGGTAAATTAGTTAAACGTCTACACAGGTATTAATAATTTATTATAATCTATAAAACATTATAGACGTTCACTATTATTTAAAAATAATATTGAAACACAAATATCTCAAAATATGGTTACAACAATTATATCGCGGACGGAGAGACGGGATATCTCAATTCTCTACAGTTAGCAATACCTAAAAAGAACATGGGCATAGTAGGACCTCATATTTTTACTGTCCCGTGTTATTTGTCGTGTGACTCATACCAACTATGCACAAATAAATGATGCTCAAAGTTCTACCAATAAAACACACCTTTACAGTTTGTCTAAAATTTAAAAACATAAATGAATATTAAGGTATTCATTTTTGAAATATTTTGTAGCAACTATTTAAATAATACCTTCTAGACATATTTGACAAAGTCCAAGGAAAGAGTGATTTTTGAGAATTTTGAGGTTGAAATAAGTTTTTCAAAGATTTTTCCAAGAGTTCTCAATGAGATCTTTACTTGTTCCCTACCTAAATGTTTCTCTTTGGGAAAGTGGTGATAAGTATGAAAACGAATACTTTTCATTCATAAATATTCAAATAAGGACCAAGTGCTAGAAGGGGAGGTAATTAACGGCTAGGGAATATTTGTTTCTAGTTAATTTTTTTTATTTGATTAAAATTTTATATTTTTTCAGATTCTTCTTGACGAGAGAAGTCTAAAAATATAATATTTTTATAAAATAATCAATAAAAACGAAAAAAAAGTTATATGGTTTTGTAGGATAAATTGAGATAAAACCATACCTTTTGTTTCTAAATAATTTGCCTGCTTCCCGTTTCTTTTATTTTTTGTCCTCGCATTTTCTGCTTCTGTTTCTCTTAGGTTGTATTTGGATCAAGGAAAAATCACAAAATTAGTGACTACTTGGAGAATATTTTATTAATTATTTAAACAAAAAATTATACTTTGCAGTCATCTTGTTGAGAGGAGTCTGAAAATTTAAAGATTGTCATCTAATTAGGAAAAAAATCACTAAAGAGAAAAATAATTATTTTTGCTCGGCAAATTAGCTAAACTCTTCATTCTTAGTAGATTTTTTTTAATTTTGATATTTTTTTCCCTTTTTGAATTTATCTTTTTTGAAAAAAAAATAAAAATATATAACTTTTATTCGATAAAAAAATCTCAAAAACAACTTGCACGAAATGAAAATGAGGGCGTCTTAGACTTTTGCGCCTGCCCTCTAGGCCCATTGAGATTCATACAAGGAAGGCCCTGTTTAGGTATTGGTGTTTTGGTTTTTGAGTATAAAAATCATTAGTTTTTTTTTTTATGAAAAGGCCCAATTCTCTTAAATTTAAAAAAATTAGAACAATTAGTCTATTAAGTTTTTGCTAAAGCATAAAAAATCATGAACTCAAAAGTTTTATGAGATAAAACGTTCTCTAATTTAATGCAAAGTCATTTTATAAATATTTTACCATTGTCCCTTCAAATAATAATCACAAAACTCATTAATGCTATTGCTACCATCGCCTCAGCTGCCACTACTGCCACCATTTCACCCACCCCGCTACCACTCAAGCTGATAGATTTTACTATTTGTAATTTTAAACACTAAATTATATTTTTAAAATTTTTATTGTTCTTCAATACCGCCGCCACTATATAAAACAGATAAATTTTATTGTTCATGTATTTTTAAAAGTGATTTCTTTTTTTTTAATTTTTATAGTTTGCACTG
The DNA here is from genome assembly GCA_030159135.1 of Actinidia polygama. Classification (NCBI taxonomy): domain Eukaryota; kingdom Viridiplantae; phylum Streptophyta; class Magnoliopsida; order Ericales; family Actinidiaceae; genus Actinidia; species Actinidia polygama. Next base: position 4,902,539 of record BRYF01000010.1, read on the forward strand.
CCACCACCATACATAATAGATAAATTTTACTTATTGTGCTGAAAAAATTATTTGTGACAGTCAAAAAAGTCGTCTGTAGGTGATGACCAAAGTTCATAATGATGGTGAGTGGTGGAGGTGTAGTAAGAAATTGTACGTAACAATCCTAAATATTTTGAATTATAATTAGCATTTTTGCATATCGACCCTCTTCTTTCTCTCTCTTGAACCGGGGTAGGCTTGTTTAATGTTAAGTGTTAAAATTTATGAAGAAATTGACAAGACGTGGGCTTACCCAAAACTCATTTCGATATTTCGAACCATTAATTTGTAGAATCTATTACGATGAACATCTATACAAGAAACACATTAAGCGGTTGTCTAAATAGCGGCATGATCATAATATTTTTATCCAAGAATCGATGCGAATTCTCAGTATAGACTATCAATTTTTACAAAGCCGAAATGATTTGGTGATGTGATAAGTCTGATGAATCTATTTTTATTTTCATTAACATTTTTGTAAGGTGAACAATAAAAGTCCACGTCAAACTGACTTTCAAGAAATCCAAATTGTGAAGGGATGATTCTATTTGGACCCCAAAAATCTCTCTTTACCCCCCCACGCCACCCCCCCACCCACCCCCACCCACCCCAATTTTTTTGGCAAAATTTCACTAGCCACCCCTGAAATTTCTTGTCACGCCCCGGTCAAACCAAGACCCGGCCACCATGTAAGCCAACAATTTCAAATACAAAAAAGTCAAACTAAATATATGATAATAAACTGTCATTATATCAAAGTATAATAATTTTATCCCTCCCATGGGACCATGCTCTCCATGAGCTATCAAATACATAACAAAATGATAACCTATAGACAATGCCCATACCGGGCCCAAAATAATATTAAAATTTTCAAAATACATCCTACAACGTTTTTCAAAATAAACTATATAATCGACATCCACAAGCCTCACAATTCAGGATAAACCTCAGTACCTAAAATTTATTTTATAGTAAAGGTGAGTTACCTTGAAAAGATTTAATAATGGACTTGATGTCTCAAGCCAAAACAGTGATACATAATCGTATAATGAAAACATGATGCAATAAAATATGTCTTCATTTATATCAAAATATACTTTCAATTTTCAATCCGTGATTTCACAAAACCAACACATTCTCAACTTCTCGGCCTTTTTCCAAATAACAAATAACCAATATGTCTAAATTTTCTAACTTTTCTCAAAAAGCAGTCAACCAATATTTTTTAATTTTTTGGATTTTCTCAAAAAGCAATCAACCAACATATTAAATTTTTCGTCTTTTCTCAAAAGCAATCAACCAACATTTCTAAGTTTCTCGGCCTTTCTCAAAAAGCAATCAACCAACATTTTTTAACTTCCCGGCTTTTCTCAAAAAGCAATCAATCAACATTTTTAAATTTTTCGGCTTTTCTCAAAAGCAATCAACCAACATTTTTGAGTTTCTTGGCCTTTCCCAAAAAGCATTCAACCAACATTTCCTAACTTCCAAGCTTTTCTCAAAAGCAATCAACCAACATCCTTTGAATGACACTCCCAAACTAATACCTAACCAACATCATTATGCCCTAAGCATAATAGACAACATCCGGCCAACTCCTCGAGCCACTACCGACGGGGCGACATTCCCTACATTTGTTAAAGTCTCGGGCTCAAACCGAAGGCCTTGATATACCCACATCCCTGCCAATTTCTCGGGCACTAACTGAATACGTTGACACACCCACATCCTTGTCAATTTCTCAGACACTAACCGAAGGCGTTGACACACCCACATCCTTGTCAATTTCTCAAACACTAACCGAAGGCATTGACACACCCACATCCATGTCAATTTCTCGGGCACTAACCAAAGGCCACACACGCACATCCATGTCAATTTCTCGGGCACTAATCGAAGGCGTTGACACACCCACTGCCCACACGATTGTTATTTACTTCCTGTGTAGTTTTTCAATCTCTTACCATGGACTTAATTTAAGTTCTCTTATTCCGAGTACATCATGTACTAAACTCCGTGCGTCCTAGTGTGTCATTCTCAAATCCAATTCTAAACTCCAAGTTCCAACACATATCCAATTTATATTTTCTAACAACTTTAATGTAAATAACATACTACGCATGTATTAAAACTCGTCAATAATATTCGCAAACAAATAAACTTTACTTTTTCTAAAAGTTCCATGTTACACTTATCAAAATTTAAATGCAACTACACAATGTACAAGACACCTTCATGCTCAACGTGAACCATTTTAAAATCATTTGAGTGCATTTACTATGACCGATGTTCACAACTACAATCATAATCAATTGTATTTACTTTAAAAAGTTCTATAAAAACTGTTACTGCAGGGTCCTACCGGTAGTGATCTGGGCACTATCGGTAGACAGGACAATCCAGAGACAAAATGTTGAAATTCACGACATCACTAC
>BRYF01000010.1:4917500-4920000 GCA_030159135.1 Actinidia polygama
TGGAAAAGTCAAACTAAATATATGATAATAAACTGTCATTACATTAGAGTACAGTAATCATATCCCTCCCATGGGACCATGCTCTCCATGAGCTATCAAATACATAACAAAATGATAACCTATAGACAATGTCCACACCTGGCCCAAAATAATATTAAAATTTCCAAAATACATCCTACAATGTTTATCAAAATAAACTATATAATCGACATCCACAAGCCTCACGATTCAGGATAAACCTCAGTACCTGAAATTCATTTTATAGTAAATGTGAGTTACCTTAAAAAGATTTTCACAATGGACTTGATGTCTCAAGCCAAAACCATGATACATAATCATATAATAAAAACATGATGCAATAAAATATGTCTTCATTTATATCAAAATATACTTTCAATTTTCAATCCGTGATTTCACAAAACCAACACATTCTCAACTTTCCGACCTTTTTCTAAAAAAAAAATAACCAATATATCTAAATTTCTTGACTTTTCTTAAAAAGTAGTCAACCAACATTTCCTAATTTCTCGGCTTTTACCAAAAAGCAATCAACCAACATTTTTAAATTTTTTGGCTTTTCTCAAAAGCAATCAACCAACATTTCTAAGTTTCTCGGCCTTTCTCAAAAAGTAATCAACCAACATTTGCTAACTTCCCGGCTTTTCTCAAAAAGCAATCAACCAACATCCTTTGAATGACACTCCCAAGCTAATACCTAACCAACTTTATTATGCCATAAGCATATGAGACAACATCCAGCCAACTTCTCGGGCCACTACCGAGGGGGCAACATTCCCTATATTTGTTAATTTTTCGGGCTCAAACTAAAGGCCTTGACATACCCACTTCCCTGCCAATTTCTCGGGCACTAACTGAAGGCGTTGATACACCCATATCCATGTCAATGTCTTAGGCACTAACCGAAGGCGTTGACATACCCATATCCTTGTCAATTTCTCGGGTACTAACCGAAGGTGTTAATACACCCACAACCACGTCAATTTCTCGGGCACTAATCAAAGGCGTTGACACACGCACATCCATGTCAATTTCTCAAGTAGTAATCGAAGGGGTTGACACACCCACTATCTACACGATCGTTATCTACTTCCCGTGTGGTTTTTCAATCTCTTACCATGGACTTAATCTAAGCCATCTTATTCCGAGTACATCATGTACTAAACTCCGTGCATCCTAGTGTGTCATTCTCAAATCCAATTCTAAACTCCAAGTTCCAACACATATCCAATTTATATTTTCTAACAACTTTAATATAAATAACATACTATACAAATATTAAAACCCGTCAATAATAATCACGCACAAATAAACTTTACTTTTTCCAAGAGTTCCATGTTACACATATCAAAATTGAAATGCAACTACACAATCTACAAGACACCTTCATGCTCAACGTGAACCATTTTAAAATAATTTGAGTGCATTTACTATGACCGATGTTCACAACCACAATCGTAATCAATTCCATAAAACCTGTTACTTCAAGGTCCTACCAGTAGTGGTTGGGGACTACTGGTAGATAGGGCAATCTAAAGACAAAATGCTGAAATTCACTACCTATAGTGCTGAAGGTCGACATCACCACCGGTAGTTAAAAAATACTACCGGTAGACAGGGCAATCCAGTGGCAAAATAAAAAAAATCACTGTCGGTAGTGTTGAAATCACTATCGGTAGACATCGTAGAAAATAGACGATTTCCAGATCTATGAAGTCCAAACTTTTTATTTAAATCAAAATTTTCATTTCAAGTTCAATTCTCAAATTAATGCCTCAATAAGCTACATTTAAGCCCTTAATAATAACCCAAAGTAAAAACCTCCTAAGGAAAACCCTATTAACCTTAAATCCAAGCAAGAAAGCTCCAAAAGCTTGAAGAAGATAACTGGAACTCTAGCTCCCACAACTTGCTCCAATTTCCAACATTCTTGTCTCAAATCGAAGCTCTCGATGAGTAGATGATCTTCTCTCAAGGAACCATTACTCAAATCACACCTCACTCACCTAGATCTAAGCTTCAAGTCAAAACCCTCTTTTAGCTCATTCTAGAGAGAGGAAGAGAAGATATAAAAATGTGAAGGAAATAAGGGGGGAAAAAGATTAAGTAGAGAGAGTGTCATATCAAATAACACTCAAAGCCTTTAGGCCTTATTTAGCCATACACAAAATAAAATACCACCTTGGATCCAAATTAAACCCAATCTCACACAAGCCCAACTACAAGCCCAATACAAATTCCATCAAGGCCAATATAAGATATCCTTAGGCCCAACTACTTCACAATTGACCCAATTAAATTTAAATGGGTCCAACTCACACTAAAGTCCATAGCGACATATATATATATATATATGTGTGTGTGTGTGTGTGTGTGTGTGTGTGTGTGTGTGTGTGGCACGATGACGTCATAATCCTTTATTAAAAAAAATTTGAAACCTTATATTTCTACTAAATAGAGTTATCTTCTATGTAGTTTTTGA
>BRYF01000010.1:4925000-4927500 GCA_030159135.1 Actinidia polygama
ATACAAGCATGGGGGGATGTCACAGAAAACCTCGTCGTGCAAGCATCCCCAGATGTGTCTCGGGATCATCGTTGATCGTTGCTTCTTCGACCGAGCTCGGGCATATAGACTTCGTTGAGCTTGCTATAAAGCGACAAACCAGAGATGCTTGCTTTAGCCTAGCCAGAGCTAATGTTTATCCCATTTCTAGGCATCTCAATCGAGCTCCGGCGTAGAAACCCTGCAGAACTTGCTATAGAACAATAGCCCGACAATAGTGTTTACCCTAGCTTGGCCGAAACTCGTACTTGATGATATTTTCATATACTTTTTGTCTTGAAATGTTTATTGGAACCATAAATGTGTAAGGTCATTTGTGACATAAGTTAATTATTAAAAAGAAAAAAAGTTATAAAAGCATAAAAATTGAGATTTTTGAAAATTAGTTTTTTTTTTACTTTTTAAAGTTGTTTTTGACTCGTAAGCAGAAGTTGTGTCAATTATAGAAAACACTCCAATACAACTTGGGGATCAAGGCTTTGGTGAGAACAAAAGAAATGAAAATAAAAATAGAGAAGCTAGATGATCCAATAGTTCCAAATAGTTGAATCGTTTACGTTTTTAACTTTCACTTTTTTCTCATCAAATCCGGGATCCAAATACAATCTTAAGAAGAAAAAAAAGTAAAAACTGCAGCTAATATAAGTTACAGGAAGCACACTTTTTATGAGATTTGGTATTTAAAGTTAGCATTCTCTTCAAGATCAACTCAGTACTTAGTTAAATACTCATGATTATCTTACTATTTGAAAAGCTTCATTAAGAATGGTTGATATAAAGATATAATTGATTTTGATACTTGTAATTGCTAAACTTGATTAAACATACTATGAAAATCGTATTAAAGAATATTAAATAACTTCACATTTGTTGAATCACTTGATTAACTCAAAACAATTTTGCATAAGTTTGTATCAAGGTTATATAATATATACATGTATGTATAACTTCACATTTGTTGAATCCTTGATTAACTCAAAACAATTTTGCATAAGTTTGTATCAAGGTTATACATACATGTATATATTGAAAACATGACTTAGAATTGAAATAAATCAATTAATTATCTCACATTCTTGAAGAAAAGCTAAATTGAACTCAAAAGAGTCTATACATGATAATGAAATCCGTAACTTTCTACAAAAAAACTTTTAAAAGTGTTAAACCATATCTTAAACTCATATCGGATAGTTAACGTATTTGTTTTTTGAAGAAGACAGTGAAATAACTGCTACTATCACAAGTTTGTTGACCAAACTTGTCAACTGAAGATGGAAAACCACAATTGAAGTTTCATATGAAAAAAGAAGGGTTCACTGGAAGCAAAGAGTAAAGTCGACCGAAGTTGAGTTTCGATCAACTGAAGTTGAAGAACCACGACCGAAGTAGAATAGAGCCTCAAATAAATGAATTGAGTACTCACTGAAAAAGCAGAGCAACAACAACCTAATTTAAAATTTGGTTGACTGAAGTTGATCAAAACCTCGATTGAAGATAAGTTTCGGTCAACCGAAGCTAGCTAAAAGCTCAAATGAAAATTTGAAGGGTCACTAAAAAATCAGAGCAATTTCGATTGAAATTGATATTCGGTCGACTGAAACTGACAAAACCCTCAACCAAAGTTAGTAAGACCTTCAGTAAATGAAACGGAAAGCTCACTAAAAAATCAGAACAACACCGACCGAAGTATCGATCGAAGTTTAAAGACTTTGATCCTGCACGTCCAAATCAAGATCCAATGGTTGAGATTCAATCAAAACGGCTAGATCAGAAACATTTAATGCATCAACAACTATATTCAAGATTGGTCTTATAAATTCAATCATTGGGGTTGTTGGGAAGATATTGAAATGTCATAAACTTTCATTCACTCTTATATTCAATACTTTAATGCCTTGGTCATTTATTGAAAGTTTGATTTGTCAAGATCAAAGAAGGCAAGATCACTCTAGAAAAAAACTTCCTTGTATTCATCCTTCATCTAGAGTTTATGAGCTTTAGTTATTACAACAATTATTTCTTTTTGAGAGGATCACTCTAAGTAATTATAAAATTTTCAAGAGAGGGATTCTCTTAAAGACTAAAAGTATTCTAGTGATTTTATAGGTTTTTAAGCACCCGCAAGTTTGAATATAGTGGACATCCAAGGAGAGCTTGGAGAATGGACGGGACGTAGGCAAAGATTCGACGAACCACTATAAATCGTTTGCACTCTTTTCCTCTTCTTTTTAATTTCTTATATACTTAGCATAGACTAGAGTGCATAATTGATCTATTGTTTACATAAATTTTAATTGATCATTAACCCTAGCAAACTTATTTCACCCCCTCATAGTTTGTTTTCTAGCTAACAAGAACATAATTAAGAATAATAATATCTTGCTACATATTTTGGTAATATAAAACAAAGATAAAATTGAACTTGTGATGTGTGGCATCCCTCAATTATAAAATTAAGCTC
>BRYF01000010.1:4957500-4960000 GCA_030159135.1 Actinidia polygama
GATCCTAATGTTCATTGCATTGCCTAACTTTTTTTTTTTTTTTTAAAACTAAATCCTTGATATAAATACAACTGATATTATCTCCAAATCACCCAATTGAAACCGATTATAAACGTGGTGTTATGGCCTTTTGGCCTTTTGAAATCGTAGTGCTTACAATTAAGTTGCAACCTTACAACAAAGCAGAGTCTTGTACTTAACACAGTGCAATAGAAAATTGGAGTCCCATTTTTGAAAATCTCTTGATAGCTTATACGAGTGAATCTCAATGTGACCACGAATCAGGATGAGAGTAGGTAATCTTCATACCTCTTAAAGGTGGGTGACAAGATTATTTTTAGAGAGTTGGTTAGAATTTAGATGCATATGTATTGATGGGCTCAATAATTGCTTTTTCTCACGGATATGGGTGAACTCGGTTCGAATTGAGCTCAGCCCGCGTAGGTGATGGATCGGACCTGGTGCAGTCCGAAATTCAAAAGTCTTGTTCAGTTCGACACGTGAGATCGGTCCACTTGATGGGAGAGGTTCAGGCCGACTAGAATCAACTCGAATTTTGTTTTTCTCTATAGACGAGCCAAACCAAGCTGGCCCCAATTTTTTCATGTATTTTAGGTTTTCTGGCCATAATTAGCCCGAAATCTTTTGGATTTTCAATTTAATTGTGCTAGACGGGCTGGACTCACGAGCCAGAAGGGCTGGGCGGCGGTTCGGGCTTCAGGCTTAAATGGGCCGGGTTGTGCTGACCGAACTTCGTCGGGTGTTCAGTCGGGTCCGATTGGAGGCGGACTTCGGCTCGAGCTGGCCCGTATCAATTTCAAATCGAACACCGGATGAGCTCATTGGGCCCGACCCAACTTGCAACACTAATGGTTCTTAAACACGCTTTCTTTATTACTTTGTTCTCAAAAATTTATTTTTGTCAAATCGGTGTTGTTTACAAGTGCCCATGTAGCATTGGGTAGCTTGCATAAATTGCATGTACAAACAAATAGCATTCGTAATCAATGCTCTAGAGCACTTGTTAGCATTTGACTTTCCAAATTAAACCTAAAGTTTCTAAGTGTCCTAAAGTTTTATTATTGATAATAAATAGGTTTAAGCAGAATAATGTTTCTGCCTGCATTACATTTTAGAAGTGAACTAGTTTTGAAATTTGTCACAGGTCCCCATGTCAGGGACTTATTCAAGGATGGGTCCTAGATATTTCTTAATTTGGAGTCGCGCGTAAAAGGGCTATGGTAATCGCATGTCTATACTACTATTGATGTTTAGTGATTTAAAATTGCGAATTTAAGAGAAAAACTTCATTTTCAGACGTGAGGTTTAAATAAGTCAATATATTTTAGATACTTAAAGTTTAGAGTCAATATATTTTAGATACTTAAAGTTTAGAGGGTTAAAACTGAATTAGGTTAGTTCTGGAACACACTTAGTTGGACTTAACTTAATTGAGATCGATTGCTTTCCAGGGCATAGCGCCCAAATCTAAAGGGGAAGCTCCATTCATAGAACTAAAATTCAGTACATAACGGTAACAATAGGCTCCGTTCTGGTTACACCTTATTTGTACCAAAAAAATTCAAATCACACCCATAATATCCGTTACGGTACGTTACACGTAGTAACGGTCGTTACACTCCGTTACAATGGAGAATCAAACAAAAACTCAATAGTGATGATTATGAAGAACCTTCATGTTCTATATGGTAGATGTGAAAAAATTTGCTAGTTTGGAGTTTTCAAGTTGTATTAGTAAGAATTTAATTTTGCATTTATAATTTTGCAATGATATTTAAAACTTAATAATTTCTATCGTAAATAACTTAAAAACAAACATAATATGCATAATACACTATATACATTTTAAATGTTATATTAAAATTCATCTACAATCATCTAAAATAAGTGTACAATTTATTTTTGAAGTCAAACCAAGCATAATAATATATTTTATACAAATTTGCTCATCTAAAAAAAATTCACTACCACAATAACCGCGTTCCGTTACATAACGACGTCCGTGTCCGTTACACCACCGTAATTTAGTTCTATGGCTCCATTGATTCTAGAAGTCTCAAAATGTGGTGGAGATAAAAGTCCTATTTGAGAAAGAGAACTAGTTAGATTAGAAATCTCATGCTGATAAGGGGAAGATTATCTGGATAATTAGAGATATGGTTAAATCCCACAAGAACAAGGCTACGCTGAGTACTATAAAAAGGAGTCTAAACCCCTAGTTTAACGTACGCACTGATCATTGAGTAAATTTTCTCCTCTCTTGCTCCTGTAACTCGTGCAGTTTTCAACCCGATCAGAAGAGTGGTAAAAACTTATCCCACCAAGTAAGTATTTTAAAAAATCAGTAAAAATAATGCAACTATATATATAAAAAAACCATTAAAGTAAAACAATTAATTCTTATTTTTTACAATAATATTTCTGTAAAATGGGTACTTTCTCTGTCTCATTTTATTAGTTTTTTTCAAAAGTTTTGACC
>BRYF01000010.1:4982500-4990000 GCA_030159135.1 Actinidia polygama
AAGACAATGCTGTATGGCACATCTCTAGGTATGCCACAAGTGAGCCTTATAAGTCTCTATCCTCCTTCAAAAGTAGGCCGTTTTGGTGTGCGATGTGTGAGGAGTTATTTGACCCTTGGAGGATGTGTATCACTTTCTATGAGAACAAATGGAAAAAGTGTTGTATCCACATTGACTAGGTGTTCCAATCAAGGGAGTCTTATAATCTCACATCTCTAAAAGTTTAGATCCTTTTGGTGTGCCTTCTGAGGGTTTGGAATTTCGGCCTTTGGTTGATGTACTTTTGTGCAAGTTTCTATAAGAATAAAAGAAAAGAAAATTATGTATCCTATGTAAGTTTCTACGAGATGGTCCAACTTGATCGAGCCTTGTAAGTCTCCATCACCTCATCTAAGGCCCGTGATTTTAATTGCAAAGGAATTATTAATAAATTGTTAGATCAATAATTGTCCAAAAACTTGAGCAATATGATGTAAGCTTAACAATATATTTCAAGTTAACCCCTCCCTCACATGCGACCTCGTCGAGGAGGTGGAGTGACAAACAAACTTACTTGAAGAAATTGCATGAACATATATAGAACAGAAAGCAAAATAACAGGGAAAATGGGGTTCAAGATTTGAACCCAGGGCCACTTTGAACTAGAACCAATCATCCCCAAAGCTTAAATTATTAAGAAGTTGGCCTAACAATGTGTATGAGTTAACATAAATATCTTTTAAAGATTGTTCAGGTTACTAGAAAAATTGTCCTGTTGGTAAAGAATTTACTGCCCATTTGGGTCAGCAGAGCTTTCCATAAAAGCAACTCTTGGATTTTGACATTGAAAAGACAGATGCTTACCGGATCCATAAGGTAACTTTTGTAGAAAAATTACTTTTTCGTCGACTTTTTTAAAGCGTGTTGTTTTGTACGCAACCAGGTCTTTTAAATAAGCTGATCCATATCATAAGCAATAAGAACTGTAAAGCAGTTTATGACAAAAAATATGTTGTTAGTTGTTTGGTAAGTATTACATTATTTGTAGCTTTATTTTACTATAACTGTAGGTTACCTTTTTTCTTCTCGAAAAAGCTTATTCTCATGCTTTAAATTCTTGCTACAACATCGAATAAGTAAATGCATAAACAGGGCGAATAGCTCTTGCTTGTTCCAATTTCTAACATCTTTTTAAAATTATGGAGAAAGAAAACATACCGAAAGTAGAATGGACATTAATATAGTTCAACTCTCTATACTTTAAACTAACCAATCCTTTAGATGTATGAATGACCATATATATTGCATTTTTCTTTTCCGTTAGGAGCAATTTCACATCAAATTGGTGTAGCGAATCCATGAGTGGCATATGTTGAGGATGCATGAACATTTGGATGATTTTAAGCAGACATGCAAAATGGATGTGGTTACTAAGCGTGTAAACTTGACAATAAAGTTACGCCATGCCTAGTTAGTACCTATTAATGAGTATCTGGAAGGGGAAACATTGAATATAGACCTAACATTTGGCATAATATGCACAAAGTAAACCTCACGCAAACTTGACAATGTTGGAAGAAAATGAAATAGAATCTGTTTAGCTCACGTGATTCCACCCTTAATTTGAGGAAACACATACAATCCTATTAGGTCTTATTATCGTAATCTAAATGTTTAAGGTATTCATCCAGATGCTGTTGTGCTTTATTTGACATTCCTTACTGTCTTTTTTATATCTGACAAGTGATCTTTCTTTTTGGGCAGGCAAAAAGTAGCACAAAATATTCATGCTTTCGACAAGTTTGTTGCCTTGGTATATCTTATCTGTCATAGAAGAGCTATGGTGTTCAATCACTCACTAGCAATCTCTGTTTTGTCACCATACACTATATTTTCACTCTCCTGTGCCCCTTAATTTAAGTGTACAAATTGTTGAACTAGGCTATGTCATGATATGTGGGTAAGAAGTGGTTTTTGTGAGGCTCCATCTATTGAAATTGTGGGGTTAAACTCTGTTGTGTATCAATGTGATAGCTGATCTCAAGGTCTTCATGTATGATATTTTTCGGATGAATTTTTTACGTGAATCAGAGAGGAACTGTGTTATGCAGGAAATTATTGATGATTTTTTTTTAAGCTTATTGATGTTTGTGTTTGTGTAGTGGATTTTGGGGACTTCCAAGCAAAATGAAAGTGATAAAGAAAAATAATTTGTCAACTTTTTCATAAGACGATTTTACGTCATGTAGGGCGACATTAGGTAAAGTCGTCATTTCAAAAGGCCACTTTTAAATTGTCTTATAATATGGTTTGGATTTCTTGTTAATTGAATTAAAAATTATTGAATAGTTTATAATTGTAATTGCATTATAGGGGCATTGTGGTCAATTTTTAAAATTAGTTACAATTTCAGAGTAATTCTAGATACTGCAAGGGAGGTTGTTATATCATCAAAGTTTTTTTTGAACTTCCGTTAATTGAGTTAATGGTTGCAGTTTAATCTAAAATCATAGAAAGATTCTTTGCATATTTAATAATGATAGGGTGGTAATTTGAACATGAAGTAAACCGAGAATTCTTTACATATTTTATAACCACGTAAACCACTAATGAAGTGAACTACACGAGCGTAAAATTGGATTTTGTCCTACATTTGATTTTGTTTTAACTGAATGGTTATTGTCAGGTTAGAATAATCTATTGTGCATTGTTGAACAACAGAAATAGAAATAAGCATGCCATAAGAAATAGAATTAGTGTTGTCTGTTGAACATGTTTAAGAATGCCATAATGTTGTGTTCTTGGGTTATAGAAACAAATAACAAGTTGAGAAAAATAAAGTCAATTAGAAATAGCGAGGCATTATAAGAAATAAAAAAAATGCCACACAAGTGCAACGACATGTAAATAATTGATGCTATGTCTAATTGTCATTTAAATGTACATGCTTTTCTTGACTCAGGCCCAATTTGGATTATTTTGTTTTTAGTGATTTTTTTTCGTCATTTGATCAAAATTTTATATTTTTCATCTTTAGAGAATTTGTTTTCCGAATTGGATGAAATTTTTTATATTTTAAGACATCTTTCGTTAAGAGGAATCAAAAAAATATAAAAATTTGATCAAACAGATAAAAAAGTTTACTAAAAAACAAAATCGAAAACCAAGAAAACAAAAAGACCAAAAAATATAACTTGTCTTTATTTTTCGTGTGGCATGGGCCTGAGCCATGATAATCGGTCCGTTAGATAAATAAGTGGAGACTTTGTTATAAATAAAAGTCACTGTGCACTAGATGACTCTTATTGTAAAAAGAAATTTAATTATTCTAGGGTAAATTTCACGCTTCTGACAAATACAAACTATTTCTTGTATAGTTTTTAAAATACCACCTTCCTCATTTCTGAAATATTTTCCCGCCACCGTTAATTTAGCCTAGATTATTTTCAAAAGTAAAGGACGAAAGTGAATTTTGGTCAAACTACGTGGACCAGTTGTAATAAAATTACCCCATGTAAAGGGTAGCTGCCCACTTTCCATCCAAACTAAAGACTAATGGTGAAAACAAAAAACTTTCAAGTGTCGAACAAAATAATTTCCGCTGCCGGGATTCAAACCCGGAATTCCAATCTCTCTCTCTCTCTCTCTCTCTCTCTCTCTCTCACTATACAACTTTGAAAGATTTAGTTGGACATTCTTGTCTCCTACGCACTTATGAGACTATATAGCATTAGAAGTTTTCAAAGCTTAATATTTTTTTATTGATTTGTAATATTGTCACATAATAGTTATACTTGTGGGAAAATAATCTGTTAAATACGTAACCAAATAATAATCTGTTAACACAATGAATTCGTAAATATGAAACTGTAAATATGTAAACAGCAAATTTAAAACTTACAGAATTTTAGATGTATAATCTGAATATAATCATTGATCGAGGCTTGTGTTTGACATAATCTCCTTAAGAAAAAATTTGCCCTCGCTCCGGTGCTACGAGTTGATCGGCGTATGTCTCCCAAGATACAACGATCTACTTGACGTCGAAGCACTTCAAGTACCAAGTCTGGCAAACCAGATTTATGTATCAAACTCTCTCTTCAAAGGTAGCACTGAACAAAATGAAAAGATTTTGCAGCAATATTGTTTTTGGAATTCCAAAATTTTTTAGTGTCTAAAACTGCTGGAGGAACCATGTTTATATAGGCAACGAAGTGGCTGTTGGAAGAGATGCAACTCTTCATAACGAAGACAACCTTTTAAGGGACCTATACGTTTAAAATTTAAACGACGTATAGGGACTAAAACGAACAGATGCAATAGTTCATGATTAATCTGAATGGATGCAACTATTCGGGACTAATTCGAAAAAATGCGACTGTTCGGTACTGATCCGAAAAGACGCAACTATTCAGGGATAAAATTGCAATTAAAAAAAAATTATTTATTAAAATTAAATAAATAAATTTTCTATAAAAAATACTAGTCCGACCCAAACCCACAACCCGAACCTAAGCCCACGGCCATGGTCCGGTTCGGGCGGGCGGCGCGCGCCCATGTGGAATTTTTAACCCAGTCCATAGAGTCCATAGTCTGGGCCCAAGCCATCCATAACTCTTCTCTTTCAAAAACTTGGGTACCCCTTGGGGCCCATCCCAATGAGTGAAAGTTTGACCTTATATGTCACTTCTCACGACTTAACTTTTTCAATGTAGAACTAACCCCAAAAATATCAAGAACACCAAAGTTTAACCATTTCAAGTAGCTTATTTTGATGTCAATTTCTCATTCGATTGTAAATGGTTTTCAACAACCAATTACTCGATGTTAATCTCCACATATAGGAAGACACGTTGCCACTTGGAACCGCTTAAAAAAATTGACGGAACCCATTTATTTTTTAACCCAAAGTTAGCCAAAAATCTAGAAAATTCCGGATTTGAAAACTCATTTTCCAACAATCCCCCACATGAATTAAATTGACGAAATTGAAAATGCAACAATATACAAATTTCGAGAGAGAATTCAATTTAGAAGAAATCCTGCATAGGATAGGTAGCGGTCAGCCGTGAACCTTCCCTTTTTAAAAACTATCGAATTTACTAGCTAATCAGTGAACGTGATGCCTTGAATTGTTCAGCCGTTTGTGTAAACCAAGACAATAGGGTACACACAGATTTTCCTTGACATCCCCTAGTTCTCTTATTTGTGTTCATTTTAGCCTTGAACACTCTTGGTATTCATGAAGATCTTTAGCGAATTTAGCCCGATTAATTCTCATGGAAGCGGCCTCACTTAATTCCCAATATGACATCAGCTACCCCCATATCTTTCATGTCAAACTATTAGTTCAATATTTTTTTAGTAGAAATAATCATTTCATGATTACTTCCTATGATGAGCATGTCATCAACATACAGATAAACTATTACATAGCCTTTATCTGTATTTTTCACATACACAAATATATCACATTCATTAATTTTAAAATCGTTTGATATAATTGCACTACCAAACTTCTCATGCCATTGTTTTGGCGCTTGTTTAACCATAAAGAGATTTAACTAACTTGCAAACTTTTGTTTATTTCCCTGAAACCTTAAACCCTTTAGGTTATTCTATGTAAATCTCTTCATTTAAGTCACCATTTAAAAATGCTGTCTTGACATCCATTTGATGAATTTCAAGATTATACAATGCTGCAATGGCTATTAGCATTCATATAGACGTTATTCTTGTTACCCCTTGGGGCCCATCCCAATGAGTGAAAGTTTGACATTATATGTCACTTCTCACTACTTTACTTTTTCAATGTGGGACTAACCCCCAAAACATCAAGAAAATCAAAGTTTAACCATTTCAAGTAGCTTACTTTGATGTCAATTTCTCATTCAATTGTAAATGATTTTCAACAACCAATTACTCGATGTTAATCTCCACATATAGGAAAACACGTTGCCACTTGGAACCGCTAAAAAGATTGACGAAACCCACTTATTTTTTAGCCCAAAGTTAGCTAAAAATCTAAAAAATTCCGGATTTAAAAATCCCTTTTCCAACAATACTCAGTATTTATTCTACAATCAAAAAAAATGACAGGTAAATGATGTATAGGGACATGATGGGTCATACGGACATCTATAAACACCAACTAATAGGCATTGAAAAAGTTTGTCTACTGAAACTCTCTCATGCATTTTTTTTTATTGTACTTTTAATTTTATTATTTTTTAATAAAATTTTTACTTTATTAATAAAAAAAACTAATATGTAAAGATGTATGCCTTCATTTTGAATATCAATCATTAATCAATGGACGGTAATTAATGGATAAAAAATATACTATGTGCTATTAGATTCGTTTTTAAATCATATTGGTTGCCTAAAAAGGGCAAATCAAACCGTTAGTATACGCTTACAAAAACTGCAAACTAGCGAAACAAACCACGCGGATTGATTCTTTTTGCACGTTATTTTACTATTCAAACGGTGTTTTTTTTTTTCATCCATACAAAAAATGTAGTTTAGTTAACACTGGGAAGGCGTCAGTAAGCTTGTAGTTTGTAAATGTGTTTTAAAAAAGGGAAAATTATACTGATCTTTTATGAGATTTGCTTTTAATACAAATCTCCTCCTCATGTTTGAGAAATTACATGACCTTCTATCAGAGTTGGCCTCCTAACCGTGGTGACAGAAAATGCAAAATTACTTCAATACCCTGAGATTTGCTTATAATTTTTTTTTGTTACGACATATTGTGATAATATTATACTTGGGTAGTTGAGTGCACCATATACACCATTTTTAAAAGTACAACGGTAGCCGCTCCCATAATCAAAGAATAATAATGTAATATTTATTCAATCCAGCTAGAATAAGATTCTTAGACTGAATAATCTTATATTTTTAGGCAAATCTTTAAAAAAAACTAAAGATAAACTAAACTTAACTTCTCTAAAATACCCTTTCCTAATTAGGATTCCTGAATGAAACCAATTTCCGAACCCTTAAAGTCCAGTTTGAGCTAGTTTTTTTTTATTAGCTAATTTAGCTATTTTGGTTTCTGAATTTTTTTGTTTTTAGTGAACTTTCTTTATGATTTGATAAAAAAATATATTTCTTTGATTTCTTTTGACTATAAGAATATGACAATGCAAAGATTTTATTCAAATTTAGAAGAAAAAATTCAATAAACAAAGGTTCAGTGTGAAAGGTGGTTGTAGCTGATCTGGGACTAATGTTAAAAGTTGATTATTCAAAATTAAAAGCTATAACATTAAAATGGAGCTTCTAAAAGAAGTTATGATAAATACTTTGGCATAACTTCCAAGACAAAAAATAAAGCAAAAGTTGCAGAAAGAACTGCTACAAACTCCAAAACAGATACTTAGCCAACTTTCTACAACGATATTTGGATAACTTTACGTAATGAAGATAAAAAAGAATTGCGTTTCGAGAAAATAAAAGTGTGAAACTCACTCTCCTTTCAAAAAATCTTTCTGGTATTCTGCAAACTACTAC
>BRYF01000010.1:5010000-5012500 GCA_030159135.1 Actinidia polygama
GAGAACATGTTGTGGTTTGGTGGATTATATATATATATACACACACATGGTAGAGTCCGAGGTTCTTTGAAGAAGTATCATGAATCATGATTATAAAAGTTGATTAGAGTAAAAGTTGATTAGCCAGAGATTGATCTATAAAAATAAATTAAAATCTATAATTGTAATTATAACAAATCAAACCCTAATTTGACAATAATTTAAATTATTCGTTAGATTTTATCAACCTAGGCAGGGACGAAGTCAGAATTTAGATTCAGTGGGATCAAAACTGCTAGAACTTATGTCCAGCGGGGGCAAAATTGTTAAAAATTATGTTCAACAAAATTAAAATTGTAGAATTTAGAGAATTTATGAAAAATTATTAATTTTTTATGATTTCAAAATTATATTTATAATAAATTATATTCAAAATAATGGTATATATTTTTTTTAAGTGGAATTAATTAACCCACTTACCCTATAATGACTCCGCCCATGCACCTAGAGTCAACAGAAAAAACTTAATTTGGCAGAAATTCTGCAAGAACACTGCGCGACATATTTGAATTTCGTCTTCGAAAAAATTATTACAAATTAAAATCTATAATTTGAAATTATATCTACGTACGTAAATTTGCATTCTCGTTTTGTTTTATTCGAAGTTGTACTTTCTAAAACGACAACCAGTCACAAACCAACAAATTAAGAATTGATAGTGACACTGATCAGCGTGTGACCAGAACTTTCCAAATTAGAAACTGTGTTAATTTCCAGTGGCGGCAGAACCCGAACAATCCCCGTCGAAGCACATCATCGTGTTCATCCACCCAGTGTCGGTATCTTCTTCCCGAATGACTCCTATTTCCGTATCCGTGATCGCCGGATTTTCTCTTTCTACCCGCAGTTCCGAGTTCTGGCCCTCCTGGGCCAGTGCCGCGCTGTCTGAAACCGGAAAATTGAGCTTGGCACGGGCCCCGCGAAACTCAATGGCGGCCCGGTCATAGGCACGAGCAGCCTCCTCCTCCGATTCGAAGGTCCCGAGCCAAACCCGTGCTGCCCGCAACGGGTTCCATATCTCCGCTGCCCACTTCCCCCACGGCCTGTGCCTGACTCCCCTGTACTTGTTCTTCTTCTTCCTCTTTCCGCCTTTTTTATTATCATTCTTACTATTACTGCTACTACTAGCGTTATTGTTATTATTATAATTCTCATCTGGCAAGAGCGGAACCAGGATTTGGGGCTGGGCTGGGTTAGGCTCTCCTGGTCTACAGCCCAGGGGAGCCTTTGTGATGGCTCCGCCATTATCGTCTAGGTTTGGCGGGAAAAAGTTGCATCCCACACAATCTTCAATTTTGCAGAATTGACACCTGTCGGGTTCCTGAATAATGAGTAAATGGGGGTCCACGGCCTGCGTTGACGTGGAGCCGGAAACGACGGACGAAAGGGCAGCAACCATGACGGAGTTCTCCTCCTCGGGGGTGAAGCGCGAAGGCCGGGGTGGGGGGTTACGGGACGTGGAAGCGCCACTGTGTGCGAGTCTCTTGGACGGGCTTTGCCTGTGCATTTTCGCGCTCTCTTTGAATTTTTTGTGTGTTGTGTGGAATTTTTTTTTGGAGAACCGAGAGTAAATTATTATACTACGTGGTGCACACACGCTTGGCACACGGATTTTCATTTTGGTGGCGCGTGTGTTCACAGCAATGACGTAGATGAATAGGTGGAATCCATGATAGGCAAGTGCCAGATGGCAAGCCACATTTGCCAGCTCAGCTTTTTGTATATCATAAACGTTCAAACGCAGGTCGGGTCCAATGGGCCCGTTTTGACCATCGTTAAGATAATATATCTAAAAGTTAACACACCTTTTACCTCTGCATTTTAATTTTTAATTATATTTCCTAGAATTCCCCACCCCCTCTCTCTAATTTCTCTCTCTCTTTTTTTCTTTTTCTTGTCCCTCTCCTTTTGAAACCTCTTTCTCTCTCCATGCTGTGGAAGGAAAGAACCGAACTTATACTTAGCAATATTTAAGGAGTTCAAAATGAGCAAAATACACCGAGTTGGGCACAACTCAGACAACAGAACCCGAACGAACAACAGATAATTCAAACAAAGATCAATCGAACAAGCAGTCCTGACCCACCTAACAGTTCCACAAACAATATTTAGCTGTTTTGATTTTTGTCTTTTTTCGTCTCTAATGATTTTTTTATCGTTTTATTAAAATTTTATATTTTTTTAATTTCTCTTGACTAGAGGAGTCCTAAAATATAAAAATTTTCATCTAGTTTGAAAAAAAGTTCACTAAGAAAGAAAAAAAAATATTTGTAACCAAAAAATTATCTAAAAGTGATTTCTTTTCGTCTTTAGTGTTTTTTTTTAAAATTAGATAATTTTTTTTATATTTTTGGACTCCACTATTTTAATTAAAAATTTATAAATTTAATAAAACGATAAGAAAAGTTCAATAAATCTAAAAAAATTAAAAATCAAAATAATTTAAAAAATTATTATCCCA
>BRYF01000010.1:5032500-5035000 GCA_030159135.1 Actinidia polygama
AGGGGCGAAAGGGGTGATGGTGGTAGGAGGAAGAAGAGGGGGCTAAAGACGGTGGCTATTTTTTTGGCAATTGGTGAGTTGGTAGGGTTAGGGTTAAGGTCCAAAGTTTTGTTGTTGTTTTTTTCATAAAAATCAATTGGCAAATTAAGGGGTTTAGGGCCCCATTCGGGGCTATATTTTTTTGTGACTTTTTTCCAAGAAAATCTCTATTTTTTTAGGGGGGTGGGGTTATTTTGAACTTTGGAGTAAGTTTATTTTGAATGAATTTAGGTGAATGTATGAGATTTTATTTGTTTTTTTTTTATTTATCTCATTTTACTTTTTTAATTTAAAAGTAAAAAAAAATTATAATTTTTTAGTTAGCCCAAATGGGGCCTTGGAGTTAAAAATGTTGAGAACTGTAGCATTGTTGGAAGGGAATTTGTATTGAGTTGAAATCAAAATTTTAAAAGTTGACTGAGGTGTAATAAGAGATGGGGGTGTTCTGAGGTGTATTTGGCTTGCATTTAGAAGCTCTCTTTCCACATAATAGACTGGCAAAATAGGAATTACAAAGATTTGAGATACTTTTGTCAGCAATTTCCGTCCTTGTTATTGATGGCACACTAACGAATGGAGAAAATTGATACTAACAATCAAACTAGATAGGAGGTTTCTGTTATTTTTAAATCCTAAGTGGTAGCCTCTATCATTATCAGAAACCTCAAGGGAGGTCAGTGTAATTTACCTATTTAAAAATATTTTTTTCCCCAGATTTCAGGGGAGCGGTCGCCTACCCTTGGCCCTCGATAGGTCCGCCCTTGCTTGAATGAGTCAAAGCCCAGTAGCCAAGATTACAATTAGATATCTCACATGAAGTGTCCATGTGAGAGTGAAACTCTAGAGTTAACTTGAACAAGATAACAATTAGATATCATATTAAAAGTCTACCACCTCCTTCCCTTGGTCTATAAAAGAGAGGGTAGGGTGCTGAGATTGTATGTGCTGTGTGTGCTTAGAGCGGTCTGCTGCGAGTTGAGAGAGAGAGGCAAGATAGAGAGAGATTGTGAGAGAACGTGAGTTGAGAGGGTGCGTCTCCTCCTTTTGTAATCCATTCATTCGATTAGTGAATTATTGATTTCTCTTCATGGACGTAGGCATCAGTGGCCGAACCACGTAAATCTCTATAGTCTTTTATGTGTATGATTGGTGATTTTGTGTGTATGATTGGTGATTCGTTTTGAGCACAACAATTGGTATTAGAGCCAAGGTCGAGATTTGTGTGTTCAAAGAAGTGCTCAAAATAAATTTATGATAGCTGCTTACCACTTTTCGGTGTATATTTTATCTATCTTAATTCAGTTTCTAAGCGTAGAAACCTACTATGGTAGCATAATACTCGAAAGTCCGAGATCGTATCCACAAAGAAATTTGTTAGCACAGTTAATTGTTATAAATAATATAACTTGAAAAATGAAAGTTGTAAAAGTTGTGATTGTTTTGAATAATTTATAAAAATTGATTAATTGTTCTATGAAATGTAAAGATATGGCATGATCCAAATACTTGATTTTTATTCTTTCATTAGATTTCCTAGTGTATTCCTTTTCTTTTGTACTCAATCAATATTCAAGCTAAAATGATTTTGATTGAAAATTTTTGCAATAAAATTATTTTGTATCTAAAAATATGTTTGTGAATTGACAATAATTTTATTTATAATTTCAAACTCTTAGAATGCAATTGATCTAAGTCTGAGTTATAACAAATCTTGCTATAACATAATCTTAGATTTATACAATTCAAGTCTTGATCTTTGTGTTAGTATTGATCAATTTGAAACAACCTTTTAAGTTTGTGCAAGAGAAGAAAGAACTAATTTATCTAAGATTGAATTAAAACTTTGTATTTAGACCAAACCAATGCTATTTAGCCTATCATACTTGATTGAAAATTAGACATGTTTTTATTTTAAAGAAGTTGTAAATTGAATTACTCTATGTATTGAACTGTAAGGATTTAACAAGTATTTTAAGCGATAAAACCGTCCATTATGACGGTGTGTTTAAGCGATAAAGTAAGTTAAAACCCAGCCGTCTAGGCGGACAATTTAGATCGAAAGTAATTGAAATAGCACACGTATATTTGAACTAAAAGAAAGTACAAGTGTTTGAAAGTGTAAATGAATAACAAAGAACGAAGAACATAAAAATAAACTAAGTCTAAGTGTTTCAGAGTCAAAAACTTCGATCCTTAACTTCAAGGGTTATCCTCCTATTTATAGAGGATGGAAAGTGCGAATGCAACTGGCCAAAAAATTTTCAAAAACTGCCTTGGACTTTTTATGAACCGACCTAGTCCGACCGGTCGAACTTTTTGGACCGATCGGACTCTTCTGCCGCCTTTGATCTTCGACTAGTTCAGCTTCCTAGACCGATCGGACTTTTGTTCTTTTGCTTCTGACTAATCTCTAACTGGTCGGAGAAGCTGGACCGGTCGGGCTTTGGACTGAGTTAATGTT
>BRYF01000010.1:5037500-5040000 GCA_030159135.1 Actinidia polygama
TAATTAGTGGCGGTGATCTCTCTAGTTGTGCGCATAATGGAGGAGAGATAGAGCCAAGACAATTCGCAAAGTGACGTGTTTTGCGGTGCACCTCGATAAGAAGGTGTAGGCACTTCAGTGTAGAGATGCATACACTTCGGTGGGAAGTGCATAGCCCGTTGATGAGGGAAAGGTATCTCGGATGGTGTCTTGCAAATCTTATGGGAGTAGCTGGACCAAAAGCTGTCAGGATGGACAATCTGAAGACATCAGATTATCTTCCAGTGGGCTAGAGGGAGAGATTGTTGAGTATAGCTCGCTTGGATGAGTCCAAGCCCAGTAGCTAAGCCCAAGGCCAAGCCCGAGCCCGGGTGGCTCACATGAAGTGTCCCTATGAGAGTGAAACTCTCGAGTTATCTAGAACTCTTGAAAGGGATTATCTTTTATGTTTTGATAGTTAGAATAGAATAGCAATTAGATATCATATTAAAAGTCTACCACATATTTCCCTTGGTCTATAAAAGAAAGGGTAGGGTGCTGGGATTTCGTATGTTGTGTGTTATGGACTGAGAGTGGTATGCTATGAGTTGAGAGTGAGAAGCAAGATAGAGAGAGTGTGAGAGAGTGTGAGTTGAGAGGGCATGTCTCCTCCTTTTGTAATTCATTCATTCGATTAGTGGATTATTGATTTCTCTCTGTAGACGTAGGCATCAGTGGCCGAACTATGTAAATCTCTATTGTCTTTTGTGTATGTAACCGATGATTCGTTTTGAGCACAACAGTTAATTTGGGTTATTGCAAAGGAGGATCATACGCGGTGAGGGGGTAAAGGAGAGGGGGGAGGGGGAGAGGTGGCACTATTCAGTGGTACAATGAGTGGTGGGCATTGGAGACTGAGAAATTATTTGCTAGGGAGGTTGCACTGAGAAGTGTAACAATAATTTGGTGGATTATCAAAATTTGATAACGTGGCAATGATTGAATGGATTTATTGTACACCTCTCAGTTCACGACAAAGCCGTAAAAGCTTTCTCATATATACAGTTGACTTTTAAAAAATTATTTACCATAATAATGCTACTAAGACAAATACTTATACACATATTTATACAAGCTCTCACATAGGTGTGTGAGACTAACATAGTTGTGTGGGGGCGAAAGTTTGCATCTATTTTTGAGAAACCTAGCTTTGTTTGGTCTAGTTTTATTTTGATTGTTTTAGCTGCTTTTGTTCTTGAGTTTTTTTCGTATTTAGTGAACATTTTTAATCGTTTGATTGAAATTTTATACTATTTTGATTTCTTTTGATAAGATGAGTCCGGTAAAATAATTTTTTTTATTTAAATTAAAAATATTTTAATAATGACAAAAATATTTTTACTTAATACATTAACTAGATATCATAGAGTTTGTTGTCTTTAGTGGAAGTTTTTTTTTATAAATTTGAACAAACAAATAACATTTTCAAATTCATCTTGTCAAAGAGAAACTAAAAAATATAAATTTTTTATCAAATGGTAAAAAAAGTTCACTAACAACGAAAAAACTCAAAAATTAAATCATCTAAAAAACTCAATAAAAAATTAGACCAAACAATGACTCTATTTTTTATTTTTTATTTTCAGTTATGTTTTTAAATTAATCAAATTTTACCAAAAATTCAATTAAAACAAACATCCAAGATAATTCATCTATCAACTATAAGGGTTGTTTGATAAGTCAATTCAACACTTAAAAATGAATGTATTAAGTGAAATTGAATTAAGTTAGTTTGATAACAATATTATACATCATCTAATATTTTAAGTGCTTCTTAAAATATAGGCCAAAAATTAAAAAAAAAAAGTAGCAAGATAACTACTTAATTTTGACTGAATTTGTAAATGTGCGGACATAAGTATCAACCTACACAAATATAACTTCACCACCATTACCATCACCACCGCCACCGCCACCGCCACTACCATCACCTCCACCTCCACTAACATAACCACCATTATCTCTCCACTACTCCCACCATTTCCATCACCACGACAACTCCCCCCCCCCCAACATTTTACCGTTGCCACCACCGTTACTACTACTCTGAGCACCACCATCCCTCTACCACTGTAGTTGCCATTGCCATCAACCTCCACCACCCTTATACCATTGCAACCATGTTCCACCTCCATCACTCTCCACTGTAGTTGTCGTTGCAGCCACGCTGTTATACCACCACTACCTATCTACCTTCACCACCACTACAACTGTTGTCGTCACTGCACCCTTAGCCTTCACCACCATTTCATTATCACACTACCACCACCCATCTATTCTAGTGAACCAACCCGAGAACCGAAGCCTAAAACTGATCATGTAGGCATGCAGTGCACTCACCACACTTGATTATTTCCTATTCTATATAAAGGAGTGGAAAATTTTAAGAAAAATTGAAGACTCGACCCGACAACCGAAGAACCGAACCGAATCGAATCGAGCGATTCGGTTCTTTTGGGGGTCGGTTCTGGGTCCAAAAAAT
>BRYF01000010.1:5060000-5062500 GCA_030159135.1 Actinidia polygama
TCTAATTTAATCTCAACTCAAAAGTCTAAGTACACACAAAGTTCACATTTTCTAAAATCTCACATATACAATTGTTGCATTTATATAAAAAAATTAATACAATAATACAATATATCATCATGCACCAAGATAAATTATTTTTAAAAAATCATTAATTTTTTTACTATTCAAAAATTTTTAGGTGTTCGACACTTGAGATCAGTAGTCAAAACGTATGTTTTCCTCTTAAAATGTGTCGACACTTGAAATTTAGGTGTCGACACCAACCATCAGTAGCTAAATTATCAAAATTCACTTTTCAAAGGTGTCGACACTTGAGACCTGGGTGTCAACACCTACCATCAGTAGTCAAAAAAGTTAATTTCACCATTCAAATGTGTCGACATCTGAAACCTGGGTATCAATACCTGCCATCAATAGCAAAATTTTCAAAGTTACTATTTAAATATGTCGACACCTACTATCAGCAACCAAATTTCAACACTTTCCATTTTTAATCTAAATCAAGTTTCTCATTTAGGATTCTATACTTAAAATAATATCTCAATAGATTTTATATAAGTTATTAACAACAAACTCAAAGTAAAATCGCAACAAACTAATCCCGTTTACCTTGAATCCAAGAAAGCAAGCTCCAAAAATGGTGAACAAGGTGAGATAAAGCCCTAACTCCAACTTGCTCCAACTTTGAATCTTTTTGGCTCAATGCGAAGCCCCCATCGAGTAAATAATTTTTCTCCAAATGAACACCACTCGAATCACACTCTAACTCACTTAAATCTAGGCTCAAAGGTTGAAACCCTAGAGAGAGAGAAAAGGAAAACGCGAGAAAGAGAGAGACAGAGAGAGAGAAAGTGTAAAGTAAAGTTAACCTTGGCCCTTAGGCCTTGTTTGGTTCACACTCCAAACTAAAATCTAATTTTGGATCCAAATTAAACTCATTCTCACACAAGTCCAACTACAATTTAACTTTGGATCTAAATTAAACCCATTCTCACACAAGTCCAACTATAATTTAATTTTGGATCCAAATTAAACATGTGTGAATAGTGCCTTAGCCAAAATTAAATTTTGTAAACAAATAAAACCTATATTTTGGTGTTTTTACTATTTTAAAAAATAATAAAAATAATTTTATCTTGTTTTCAATTATAAGTAGCAACACAAATAAATTTTTATTTATATTTATACCAAAAACAGAAAAAAAATTAAACAGTTAACAAACAAGCTCTAAACGTACAAATTTGACTCTAAGATCATCATGCCACACATAATTCACCAGTAAAACTATTTTTTTGGAAACTTAGTAAAGTCATGTTTCACGTTACTATTAGAGGCAAGGGTTGGAGTCGTGGGACTATTTTTTAATAATTAGGTTTATCCCTTGTTTGATGTGCACTCTAAAAAATGAAATTGTATCTTTATTTATCGTAAGAACAACTTTAATGATTGAAGCTATTTTGACGAAATCATTATTTTTGGCTAACGACAATGCGAAAATGTTAAAAAATAGTGATGTTGTTGCATTTTTACTATGACATTTTAACAAAATTGTCAATTTCTTATGTTAGTGCTCGTAGGATATTTTATATACAAATAATTGGAATAAAAAAGGTTGATGGAATGCGAAGTTAAATTGTTTTTTAAATAACCCGACTAATTTGAGTTTTATGTGCACTTTAAATAGTGAAATTGTGTGCCGTTATTCACCACAAGAGTTGAAGCCATTTTGGTGAAGTCTTAAGTTTTTTTTTTTTACTAACTATAGTGATAAAATATTAATAAAATTACAATGTTGCTACAATGACTAAACGATGTTTCAGCAAAACTACCAATCTCTTTTGTTTCTGACCATTGGATATATCCAAACTATTGAATAGAAAAAAGTTAGTGAAATGCTGAATCTACACAAATGATGTTGCCAAACTTGGTGCTAAATTTGACATTGTTGTATTTTGACAACTCTTTTGGCTGACACTAGAGTATAATTTTTGTATAAAGTTACTATAATTTGACTTTAGTAAGAATTATAACCTACCATTGTAACGCCTCATTTAATTAATTTGAATAATGGTGACGAGATATACCAGCAATCCCACCTCTCCAATTTGAAAGCATTGGAGATGATCTATAGAGTAATGTGATAAGTGTTTTTTTCATGTCTGTAATGTGATAGGTTCAAGAAGATAATCGATGTCTTTGCCACGAGATTAAGTTATTCTTGGATGTCCCGTGAACAAATAAGACACGGAAGCCAAATAGCGGCTGACACCTCAGCAATTGTGGTGCAATGATTTTTTCCTCATATTCTCTCTCCTCTCTTCCTGTACACACACACTCTCTCTCTCTACCCCTGTTTCATCTCCACCGGACAGAGCATCGCCGCCACCACTTTTACCAGCGCCACCAGCCCACCGTCTTAACTTTTTGCCACCACTTTCACCGAGCACACCCTCTCTCCTACCCCCGTCTAGCCTCTCCTTGCTCCTGCCATATAAAT
>BRYF01000010.1:5095000-5097500 GCA_030159135.1 Actinidia polygama
AAGGCAATGGCGTGTCCCATGAAGACCGTGCTTACCTCGGTAGAGGGTTCGAAGATGTCTTACCTTAGTCAAAAGGGTTCGGAGATGACCTCATTTTAACTCGATCAAGAGGGTCCGGAGATGACTGTTTTACCTCGGTCAAGAGGGTTCGGAGATGACTTCCAGCTGATGGAGAATGGCTAATTGGACTGCTTCATGACAAATATAGGTGAGGTACGTGACCATCTCGGAACCTAATGGTTCACATGTCATTTGGGGCAGCATGTTCATCTCAGATATTACTAAGACGAGGTGACAGATTTTACCCCATATCAGTAGCCCCCTACTCGAGATGCCGAGATGGAACACTTGGTATCATCGAGTAATAAATCAAGTGAATTAGTTCTGATGGTGTAAACAAGTAATGATGGCACGGCTTTACAATTGGACACGTAGAATAGAGCATTAATGTTGGAATAGCCTCTTGGCATGCGTTCCTTTGGCGAGCAAGAAGCCTTAGTTAACCACGACAACCAGAATAATCAGGCGAGATACCTTTGGCGAGCAAGATGCATTAGTTGAATATTTGGAGGATATAATTCCCAATCATTTTTGCATCTTCTTGGCGAGTAAAACTTAGGTAGGCGATGTTAATAATCAAACCAGCGAAATAACAATCTTGATTTTGGCAAAGCCAACATGTTAAAATTGGCAAAATTGGCGACAATCTATTTTGGCAAAATTGGTGATTGGCGATCAAAATGCCATATCATGTTGTAATGAATGAGCATTCTTGATATTGGCAACATCTATACTGGCCATCAAGATGCCTTATCATGTTGTAATGAATGGGCGTTCTTGATATTGGCGACATCCGCAATGGCAATCAAGACACCTTATCGTTTTGCAACGAATGGGCACTCAATATTGGCGACATCCTCAATAGCAATCAAGACACATTATCGTTTTGCAACGAATGAGTGCTTGATATTGGCGACATCCGCAATGGCAATCAAGACACCTTATCGTTTTGCAACGAATGAGCGCTTGATATTGGTGAAATCCACAATGACGATCAAAACGCCTTATCATATCGTAATGAATGGGCATTCTTGATAATGACGAAATAAAACCTACACTTGGTGATATAATGGCGAATAATAGCGATAAAAATAAACTAGAGAAATTTTATTACTTATCTCAAAAGAGTTTGTCGATCAAAATTATAAATGCATGGAGATTTGATAAAATAAAAACTTTGACGACCTATCGTTGCTTAGGCGTCTTTCATCACATGACGATAAGTTGAGGCGAGGTGGGCACCATGGAGGATGTGGACATCATCCTAGAGAATCCAAGCTTAATAAGTAAATATCATCAGATGGCGAGGTGAATCCTTCCTTTATAGTCATCCTTTCCTCGCCTCCTTCATTTGGCCTCAACTAACTTTTCTGCAGTAATGTACTTGTCAGCCTTGCTCTAGAGTGTTGATAATGTTACAGTGAAGGTTTTAGAAAGGGAGTCAAATAGTGAGCCTGGGCGAAGTCCCTCCATTATGGTCATAATCACGATTTTATCACTAGGGTATTCCACCTTAAGACAGCTAGGTTGAATCGCTTGATGTAGTCTTTCAAGCTCACAGTCTGCTTTTGGTGAACAGATGGGAGGCATTCTTTTGCCTAACCCAATAGCTTATAAAGTTGGCAACGAAGAGCCAGCTCAGGTCGCCAAATGAGGCAACAATTCCAGGAGGTAGCTTTCTGAACCATGACCTAGCCGATCCCTTCAGAGTGGAAGAAAAAGCGTTACACATCACTTCATCCGAATATCCCTAGAGCGACATCAAACTCTTGCACGAATCCAGATGGTCCATAGGATATGTCTTTCCTTCGTAGATCTCAAGATGAGTAGGTAGCTTGAACCTAGAGAAAATCCTGGCTCTCATCACCCTCTCTGTGAACGGCGGCTAGGTCTGCTTGATCAAATCATCCATGGTTACTAGAGCGTCTGCCCCAATATTGATGGCGTCAAGATGGTCGAACTATTTTTTAATAGATAGGCTTATCCCAAGTTTGATGTACACTCTAAAAAGTGAAATTGTGTCTTCATTCATCATAAGAACAACTTCAATAGTTGAAGCTATTTTGACGATGTCAAAGTCATTATTTTTGGCTAACGACAATGCAAAAATGTTAAAAAACAGTGATGTTGTTGTATTTTTACTGTGGCATTTTGACAAAATTGCCAATCTCTTATGTTGGTGCTTGTTAGATATTTTACATCCAAATAATTAGAATAAAAAAGGTTGATGGAATGCTAAGTTAAACTATTTTTTAAATAGCCCGACGTATCTTGAGTTTGATGTGCACTTTAAAAAGTGAAAATTGTGGTGATCCACCACAAGAGTTGAAGCCATTTCAGTGAAGTCTAAGCTATTTTTTTGCTAACTGTAGTGCTAAAATTCTAAAAAAGAATGAAATGTTGACGCAATGACGCAAGGATGTTTTAGCAAAACTATTAA
>BRYF01000010.1:5140000-5142500 GCA_030159135.1 Actinidia polygama
TGGCCATACACCAATGTCGATGATACTAATAATCATGTCATCACCGAACCCAACCTCCAGGCACAACCCTACATTTTTATTCAAGCCAAGAAAGGGTGTGGTTTGTGTGGAGGTGGCCGAATGTCTTTGCAAAGGTGGCGATATGACCCAACATTTTCTCCAACTGGTCAAGCTGGGACAGCAAAAGAACCATGCTACAGCCATTCATGACATGGTTGTAGGTGTAGAGATGTCTGTTGATGATGAAAGAGATGACAATGCTGATGTGTACCCGCTATGCGGCGTGGAGAAGGAACTGGCATGGCTGACTTGTCCATGTGGATGACGTAGCTCCGGCTGTTGTCTGAGGTGGATGGGGATGCTGTGACAATTGTGATGAGAAGTAAAAGAGATAGGAAGAGTTGGAAAGCCTTGCCATCTAATTCCATTTTTGCAGACAAAATCCTTATGCGAGATGAAGATACTTGTAAAAGATTCTTATATATAACGTCTGTTAATTTTCGTACATGTAAAAGATTCTCATACTTGTAAAAGATATTTGTCAGTTGGGTAGGCGCAAGAAAGTCTGTTAATTTTCATTGAAATGAACTTCTCACTTTCTACATTAAATTTTAAGGGATCAATCAAAACCAAGTGTGGTGTTGAATGTTTGGGCTGTTTTAGATTTTAAACAATTGATTTGACGCTAATTATTCAATAGGATAACTCAAATTTGGATTTTGATAGTTTATTTATGTATTTCGACATTGAGTTTTGGAGTTTTATCATGTTGGATACGAAGTGATTATTTATTTCAATTGATTTGAGATTCTTCACATTAAATATTATAATTATCCAAGAAATCAAATGAAAAATATTTTTTTTGCTCTAATATATTTTCTACTCTAGTTTTACAAGTTAGTTATAAGAAATAGGTTTCTATGTGGCTAAGTGATTTCATAAGCATTTGATGTTAATGGTAAAAGAATAAGAGATGGTTGGATTGATGCTTCAATTATAATCCACAATGGTCATATAGGTCAAAAACCTAAACAACACTGAAAAGGAAAAAAATTAGGCACATCAAGATTAAGCATGTAGAAATTCCAAATACACATATAACTTACATTGATATATAGATAGATATTTTATTTTGAATGAACGATTGTGATAAAATTCACCTTCTACTGGATTCACAAGTCACTTATAAGAAATTGAGTTCTATTTAAAGGACCTAAGTGATTTCGTAAGCATGTGATATTAATGGTAAAAGAAGAAGAGGTGGTTGGATTGATGCTTCAATTCGTAATCTACAAGGGTCATATAGTCCAAAAATCTAGACAACACCAAAGAGAAAAATCAGGCACTTCAAGATTAGGCATATAGAAATTCCAAACCCACATATAACTTCCATTTTTGGAAGAGTGGTAGATAGATATTTTATTTTGAATGAATGATTGGTAGAAAATTCACCCTCTACTAGATTCACAAGTCACTTATAAGAAATAGGATTCTATTTAAAGGGGCTTAAGTGATTTCGTAAGCATCTGATATTAATGGTAAAAGAATAAGAGATGGTTGGATTGATGCTTCAATTTTTAATCCACCAGGGTCGTATGGTCCAAAAACCTAGACAACACTGAAAAGAAAATTAAGCACTTCAAAATTAAGCATATAGGAATTCCAAACTGACGAATAACTTTCAATTTTGGAACAATGATAGATAGATAGATATTTTAGTTTGAATGAATGATTGGGAGTAAATTCACCGTCTACTGGATTATCTCAGTTGGCCATCTTTGCTCATTTTCAATTCAAAGGCTAGGGGTCAATCCTTGTCATAGGCAAGGTTTGATTATTTCTCACCTATTATGAGAGTTAATTCTCACCCATAGGCAAGGGATTGAGTTTGGGATTGGTTTCTTTCTCTAGTACTTCGTGGTTGGACTTGTTAATATGCCTGTGGATTTGTTTGGTGGACTTTTTTGAATGTTTATAGTGTTGTAATACTCGTGATAGTTGGATAATCGTTGTCCTCATGGCATCCCCTGAGCCTAAGTGGACGTGTCATTCTCCTAACAAGCGGGCCACATTTTGGCACCTAGTCGTCCCTTGAACGAATTCTAGGTGTTACGAACCTAGCCTAACCAGTGTCATGTGAACTCCCCAAGTTTCATTCCACCAATGTGCGCATTGGTTGCTTGCTACTGTACGAGAGGATAAGGAAAGGACTGGGAAGATTGAGATGTGACTTATAATGTTGTGCTTAGCCAGCCACCTCTGCTTGATGGCAGCTGCACTTGTCAGGTTGATCTTTACCGAGGCAAATATCTTTAAAGAGTCACTGTCTGTAGTTTTTTCGGCAACCTTCCCTTTATAATCACTCGACTTGAGACTTCTTGGATTGGACAGATTGACCTCTGTCAAGCTATGCCGCCTCTCCCTTCTTTATCACGGTATCTTAGGTTGGGAGCAGGGCCGAGTCACCACTGCTCGGGACCAACAGAGGAATGTGGATTGG
>BRYF01000010.1:5160000-5172500 GCA_030159135.1 Actinidia polygama
ATAATGAGGGTATTCATTCAAGCCAATGATTATAGATTGTGACATTTTATTCTTAATAATATAGATATAAATAATTCTAATTATATTTATGTAAATGCCACCGCCATCAAAATATTATATAATGCAATAAATTCTCATATGTTTAATAGATTTAGCTCATGAACATCGACTCATAATATTTGGAACAAATTAAAAAATATCTATGAACATAACTTGTATGAGCATGTACATGTAGATATTATTGAATCTAATGATATTTCTCCAAAGATTCTCGTTGATGAAAATGTTATAGATACTAACCAAGAATCGAAAAAAATAAAGTTAAGTATAATCAAAGAGGATTCTCATCTAAAACTCACTCTTGAAAAGGTAGAGGAAAATATCAATGATACGGCCAAATCATACTTAATGTCAAACGAAAATGATGAAGATTACAATGAGGTATCCTATGCTCATTTCTTTTAAAATGATAGCTTTGATGATCATTCAGCTTTATATTATGATGATAATGTTATTGATGATCATATGCCATATGATGAATTGTTAGTTGCATTTGAGGAATCATATGTTAAATTAAAGAAAATCGCATCTAAAATAGTGTTTTAAAGAAACAAGTTGCATTCCTTGTGATTGAATTGGAAAAATTAAAATTAAAGGACGCAAATGCTTTAAAATATAAAAACGATGCATTGAAAATTAAAAATGTTATTTTACACAATGCATCACATGAAAATGTTTTCTTAAAAAATGACAACATGATTTTAAAGAAAAAATTAAAAGTGTTGTCTTCTAATGCTAAAAATTAGATTGTAAAAAATAAAATTGAGAAATCTATTATATCTCATTTTGCATGCCATTATTGTAAAAATAATAAACATATTTCACACACATGCCCTATAAGAAGAAAATAAAAAACGTGTGAAACAAGTGTGGGTGCCTAAGAAAACTATACATATTAATGATGTTAAGACTAACACACAAGTACCCCACATAAAAAGTGTATCGTAAAAGAAAATTCAATATTTTGTAGGTAAAAACGTAAAGAAGAGAAACACTAAGGACTTAAAGGAAAATACATCCACTGTGTACAACTCAAGAAAGAACATTAAGAGCTTTAAGAAGGGAAATGCTTAACAAGTGTTCTATTTTAAGAAGAAGAAAGAAGTTGCATACAACAAGGATACGGAAATGAGGTACATTCGCAATCCTTATTCAATGGTTGAAAAGAGAAGAAAATCAAATAAGTACATCCCTCACCCTCACTTCAATGGAAAAATCTTTTTCACCTACAATGAGCATAATGAAAAAATCGTTTGGGTCAAAGTCCCCAGTAGGTAGGTGAATGTATGATTTCTAGCACACCCTTGTACTTAATCTTGAATAATTCTAAAGTGGTGGTGTTAGATAATTGATGCATAATATGTTAGAATAATCATACTTTTTATGCCTTACATATATGTATCTTATATGTATCATGATGAGATTTTAATTGTCCTAATTCATACCATCATGACTATGTGGCATATATCATCATTTTTGATTTATGATAGATTTCTACATTGATGTAGATGATTCATGTACTTCTACACTAACCCATGTGAGCAAATTTCATGATCATGTTTTCCTAGACTATGTCAAGTGCCATGAAAATTGCTTTGGGATAAATCAAAATATGTTCAATCAAGTCACATGTGATAAAACACTTAACTAACTCAGAATAGCCTTGAACAAATTTATTTTAAAGTTGAGTGTGCATGCATAGATTCATAAAACTAATTAGAATTCCAAGAACTAAATCAACTAATTCACATTCATAAAGGCCAACAACGATTGTTGAAATATAATGATTAATTTTGATGATTACTGATGTGGGGTGAAATATTTACAAAGTTGAGCACATCGCCTCAGCATTCATCTCGCCGGACTCCAGGCAATCCTGATCGCCCATCATGTGATTGGCACGCAATTACACCGCCAAAATGTAAGAGTGATATCACCTCTAGGTCACCACCAGGTGAGGTCATTAACATTGCCAGACAACTAGGCCATCTCCATCTCGCCAATGGGTGAGGAATCACCTTATCAAAAGATCGCCCGTAATTAGATTGAATCTAAGTTCATCAACCTCCACTCCACGGATGAACGAGGTGAATTACACGTCCATCTCTGGTCTTCTATCTTCATACGAACTCCACCTCTACAAGGATTCTATCTTCATAAGGAAACTACCTCTAGAAG
This sequence comes from Actinidia polygama, assembly GCA_030159135.1. Classification (NCBI taxonomy): domain Eukaryota; kingdom Viridiplantae; phylum Streptophyta; class Magnoliopsida; order Ericales; family Actinidiaceae; genus Actinidia; species Actinidia polygama. Next base: position 5,162,239 of record BRYF01000010.1, read on the forward strand.
AGATTCTTTCCTTCTTAGCGCCTACAATCACGGGATATCCTCTAGATATCAGATCTTCCTATTAAATCTCCTATATCTCTAGGATATATTGCTATACTTAGCCATCCGAAGATCACGCCGCAGTTTCCTTACACGACTCTCCACTCTCCATCTATATAAAGGCCGCTCCCCCATCATTACGAGGTAGACACACATACAGACACATAACTGAACTCTAGCATAATTTGATAGCTCTGCTCTCTCATTGGTTGGCTTATACTCGCCTTGGTCTGATTCGCACGTCGGAGGGGTTTTGAGCGGCTTCACCCCGGCCGGTAACTTTTGTTCTTTGCTGCGCAGGTCGCCTGAGTCTTTTTCGAGGTTATCAACTCGCCATCCAGAGCAACTTGACTATTGGTTGCTCGTCCCAGATTTCTACCACAATAATTTGGCACCGTTTGTGGGAACGACAGTTCTCAACTTTTTATGCATGTGTAGCCGTTTATTGCCTAGACCAAGTGCTAGCGGTCCTTTGAACAACAGAGCCCATCCGATGGCCAATACTAGTCAGAATCCAGACCTAGAAGGCCTTCATCGTGAGATACACGATATGGCCAAGTAGATGAGAGTCATGAATGAGAACAACGCCCGTTTGTTGTACCTCATCGCAGCTAACCCGCCGCAAATTCAACTAGTCCCCACTCTTAAAAATAATCCTCCTCGCCTACCTCGTCGATTTGGCGATGAAGTATCCTAAAGCCATCACAGTACCGGTCGAGCAGGGCGACATCAATCCATCACACCTCATCCCCGACGTGAAAGGAGTGCCTCATCAGAGTCCCAATCTAGCCATGCTCATGAGATTGAAGGTAGGGAAGTCAGGAGAGGGAGATCTCCTCGCCAAAATGACCAGACACCTAGACGTCGAAGCGCTTCCACCTCCCAAACGATTAGAGATCTAGACGCTCGTCTTGACGTCATCAATGCTGGGGTAGGCACTCCAGTAATCGTGGATGCTTTGATCAAGCAAACCGAGCCACCATTCACAGAGAGGATGTTGAGAGCCAGGGTTTCCTCCAAGTTCAAGGTACCCAGTCAGCTCAGAACCTACGAGGGCCAAACGGATCCCATGGATCATTTAGATTCGTACAATAACTTCATGTCACTCCAAGGTTGTTCAGATGAGGTAATGTGCAAAACATTCTCTGCCACTTTAAAAGGGTCAGCGAGGTCATGGTTTAGAAAACTGCATCTAAGAACCATTGACTCCTTCGGCGACTTGAGCAAGATTTTTGTCGCCAACTTTATGAGCTGCAAAATCCGGTAGAAGAACACTTCTCATCTCTTCACCATTCACCAGAAGAAAATGAAAAGTTTGAATGACTACGTAAAGCAGTTCAACCAAGCCGTCCTAGAAGTGGAGGATCCTAGTGACAAGATAGTGATTATGGCCATTATGGAAGGACTTCACCCCGGTCCACTATTTGACTCCCTCTTTAAGAATGTACTTGAGACCTTGTCGGTTCTCCAAAGCAAGGTTGACAAGTGTATCGCCGCGAAAGAGTTAGCCAAAGCAAAAAGGAGGCAACGAGGGAAATATGATCACAAGAAGAAGGAGCCCGACACAAGGCGATACAACTACAGGGAGGAAACAAGGAGCAAAAAATCCGATCGAGATTCAGGGCGGGCAAACGAAAGGCGTTCTTGTACTCCACCTCGCTGCCTAGAAATGATTTTGTCACCTCTCAACACTCCCATTGTCCAAGTACTCACCGAGATTAAGCATGAAGAGTTCGTCAAATGGCCCCAAAAAATCAAGATCGATCCTCGGAAGAGGAATAAGAACAAGTATTGTGAATTCCATCGGGATCACGACCATAACACGGAAGACTGCTTCCATCTGAAGGAACAGATCACCGACCTTATCAAAAGAGGGTATTTGAGGAAATATGTAGCTGATCGCCCGCCTCCCTACTCGCTAGAAAGGAGATATGGAGACAACAAACCAATTGTAGGTGATATACAAGTAATCTATGGTGGATTTAGATCTAGTGGATGCTCAAATTCTTCTAGAAAGAGGCATGCTAGGAGCGTCAGTGGGTGAGCCAAAGAAGAAATCTACAACCTCTCCTCGCTTGTCATTAATGCTCATCCGCCGGTCACCTTCAACAATGGTGATCTAAGAGGCCTACACCTTTCCCATGACGACGCCTTGGTCGTATCAACCGTCATCGCCAACTTTAATATTCAGCAAATCTTGATCGACAATTGGAGCTCAGCGGATATCTTGTTCATCTCGGCGTTTGAGAAAATGAAGATCAGACTAGATAAACTCCATCCCTTCCATACTCCACTAATAGGTTTTGGAGGAAATATGACGCACCTGCTTGGATGGATCAATTTGCCAGTAACTTTGGGGACGAAACCACGTTAGACCACAGTTTGGTAGGACTTCATCATTGTAGACTACTCTTCGCCTTATAATGCAATCTTGGGTCGCCGCACTCTAGGAGGGATCAGGGCAATCACCTCGACTTACCATTTAAAGATGAAGAGTTACACTTCCACTTGGGTGGGAGAGGTGAGAGGCGACCAGAAAATGGCAAGGCAGTACTTCATTTCAGCCATGAAGACTGAAATCTCCCCAATTCCAAATAAAATCGCAATTACAGATCGCCGATGTCGAGATGGAGCCTCTGAGGGATGAGGTGGATCTGGTTGTCTTGGTTGATTCTCGAGAAACCAAAAACACCCAACCCCTTGAAGAAGTTGCTCCAATCTCCATACACCCAGATTATTCAGATCACCATATTATGATTGGTAATGAACTGACCAACGAACTGCGTTCTGCCTTAATAGAATTCTTGAAGAAAAACTTTGACGTTTTCGCTTGGTCATAAGGCGATGTTCCCGGCATTGACCCTCAAGTCGCCATGCATAAATTGTTCACCAATCCCGACTATCCCCCAATTCTCCAAAAGCGAAGAAAATTCGCCCCTGAACGCCTGAAGGTCATCGAAGAAGAAATGGCCAAACTCATTAAAGCCAACGTCATCAAGAAAGCCCATTATCCGGAGTGGCTCGCCAATGTTGTCTTCGTCCCTAAGAAAGGGGGGAAATGGAGAGTATGTGTTGACTTCACCGACCTTAACAAGGCGTTGACTTCACCGACCTCAACAAGGCATGCCCAAAAGATAGTTTTCCTTTGCCAAAAATTGATTTGATAGTTGATGCTACATCCAAACATGAGCTCCTAAGTTTTATGGACGCCTTCTTCGGTTATCACTAGATCAGAATGTTCCCTCTCGATGTGAAAAAGACTTCTTTCATTACAGAAAGAGGATTATATTGTAACAAGGTCATGCCATTCGGATTAAAAAATGCTGGGGCGATGTACTAGAGATTGGTCAATAAAATATTCAAGGAGCTGATCGGAAAGACAATGGAGGTATATATTGTCGACATGCTAGTCAAAAGCCTCAAAGCGGCTGACCACATTACCCATCTAGAGGGAGCATTTGGCGTCCTATGAAAACACCGGATGATGTTGAATTCTTCAAAGTGTATTTTCGGAGTATCATCTGGCAAATTCCTTTGATTTTTGGTCACCAAGCGTGGGATCGAGGCAAACCCAGATCATATTTAGCCCTTCTCGACATGAGTTCACCCAGAAATACCCACGAGGTGCAGCAATTGACTGGCCGAGTTGCCGCCCTTAACAAATTCGTCTCCAAATTGGCTGACAAATGTATCCCGTTCTTTCAAATCCTGAGGAAAAATCAAACCTTCTAGTGGAATGAGAAATCGGAGGCAGCATTTCAATATCTCAAAGAGTATCTCGGCTCGCCACCCTTGTTTACTATTCTGACCACGAACGAGGAATTATTTGTATACCTCTCCATCTCGTCAACATCGGAAAGTGCTATGCTGATCCAGGATGAAGACAGAGTTCAGAAATCGATATATTATGTCAGCAAAGTCCTAATGGGAGCTGAGACCAGATATCTAAAAATTGAGAAGCTCGTCTATGCCCTCCTTATCGCCGCCAAGAAATTTCACCACTATTTTCAAACACATCCAATTACCGTAATAACTAATCAACCATTAAAGCAAATTCTCCAACGACCTGAAACCTCAGGAAGACTCCTCAAATGGTCCATTGAGCTTAGAGAATTCAACATTAATTACAGACCAAAAATGACGATCAAAGGCCAGGCCCTAGCCGATTCTGTTGCTGAATTCACATATGACATCACCCAAGAACCCGAGGTGGAAACCACAGAACAATCAAACCCAGATGAGGACTTCGCCATATGAAAATTGTTCGTTGACGGATCGTCAAATCAACACGGATGTGGTGCGGGACTTGTCTTGAAAACTCCCTTGGGCAAGCACATGGAGTATGCCATATGTATAGGGTTCAGTGCCACCAATAATGAAGTCGAGTATGAAACTCTTCACGCCGGACTCAAAATTGCAACTGATTTGGGAGTGGATTCTCTAGACGTCTTTAGTGATTCCCAATTGGTGATAAATCAAGTCCATGGAGACTACCTCACCAAGGATACAAGAATGATGGCCTAACTAGATGAAGTGAAGGATATATCAGGGAAAATAAAAAATCTCAAAATTCACCAAATCTCAAAAGAAGAAAACAAGAAAGCCGATGCTTTGGCTAACCTCGCTCCTTTGATTTTATCTTAGAAAGGAACATACCCCTGGAATTCTTTAGCCAACCCAAGTATTGAGGTCGCAGATTTTGGATCAACATGGATGGATGACATCATTACATATCTTCAAATGGAAAGTTGCCACAAGATAAGCCGCAAGCTCACTGGATCCAGTAAAGGTCAGCCAAATTTTGCATCCTCAATGGAATCTTATACAAGAGGTCCTTTTTTGGTCCTCTCCTAAGATGTATGATGCGGCGACATATACAAAGAAGTGTGACAAGTGCGGAGATTTGCCCCCATAAGTCACCTCCCTCATACCGAGATTGTCCCAATGACCAGTCCATGGCCATTTGCCCAATGGGGAGTTGACATACTCGGGCCATTGCCCCAAGCTCCATTGCAAAGAAAGTTCTTGATCGTCGCCATCGACTACTTCACCAAGCGGATAGAGGCAGAACCTCTCGCCAAGATCATTGAAAAGAACTATAGGAATTTCATATGGAAGAACATCATATGCCGATTCGGAATTCTAAAAGTTCTTATCTCGGACAACGCCAGGCAATTCAATAACAACGTGTTCAAATAGTTTTGCTCGGATCTCGCCATCTCACATCATTTCTTTTTGCCCGGGCATCCCCAAGCAAATGGCCAAGTAGAGGTTACTAACAGAACCATCCCGAGGAATTTAAAAATAAGGTTAGAAAAATCCAAAGGGGAATGGGTATAAGACCTGCCAAGTATCATCTGGACCTATCACACGACGAGCAGGATCCCAACGGGAGAGACACCTTACTCTATGGTCTATGGAACAGAATCAGTTATACTTGTCGAGATCGGAATGCCAAGTTTCAGAACCTTAAATTTCAATAGGGAGAACAATGAAACCGAGCTAAGACTCAATCTGGATCTCCTCGATGAAAGGAGGGAGAGGGCTAAAATATGCCAAGCAGCTTATAAACACTAAGTCGCCAGATACTACGACCAAAGGGTTAAACATAGATCTTTTTTACGGGTCGATCTGGTCCTACGAAAGGTCACACTATCTACAAAAGAACCAAACGCAGGGAAGCTTGGACCGACATAGAAAGGTTCTTACAAAGTTGTCAAAGTATCTCGACCAGGGACTTATTGGATGGAAAACATAAATGGAAAGACACTCTCTCACCCTTGAAAAGCCGAGCACTTGAAAAAATACTACCAGTAAATATTATGGTCACTATGGTGTTTTCCCCCAGATTTCTTGTAATAAGTCACTGATTTGAATAAAATTTCTTCAATTTATTTTTAGCGCCATTATTTGCCATTATATCGCCAAGTTCCAGTTTTATTTCACTAATATCAAGATCTCCAGCTCATTATAAAATGACGGAGGCATCTTGATCGCCGTCAAGAACGCCTATTCATTACAACATGAAAAGGCATCTTGATCGCTAAAATGGATGTCGCCAAATTTGCTAAAAAAGAGTCGCTTGAAAGATCATATCGCCCTATCACCATTACGGTCCTGGACGCCCATGGCTTCTTGTAACTAGTTACTTATCTCACCAATACATCGGGGTCATGCTATCTTATCTCCTTATCAGAAGTCATCTCCATTAGGACTACCTAAGTGAGACTTCTTGATCGCCAAGGCCCCTAAAACACCCCAATTCACTTGGCTAAGCACAGGAAATGTGCTACAAAATGCAAGATTCTTGCCAAACAATTCTGATCATCATTACTTGATCGATCTCGCCAAATTATCTAGTCACCATAAGCAAATTAGATGTTTTGTTCTCTAGAGGGTTTCAATTTTATTTGAACATTTGAATTACATTCAAAGAATGAGATCGCCAATATCAGAGCAAAATGGAAGTCCGAGCAAAAGTGTTGTCATTCATGAAAAGATAATACATCGCCATTACAAAAAAAAAATATTTTACAAAAACTCAGGGCGGGGGAGAGCTAGTGCCTTCCGTTCCCTTATCCTCGCCCTTCTTCTCCCCTTCGGCAGCCTCGTCTTCATCGTCTAACAGGTTGAGATCTAGGTTCGTGTCTTCCAAATTAATTGAAGGATCAGGATGGTGGTGGCGAAGCTGCCGTTTATAAAAGTCAAATCCTTCGCCAAAGTACTTGGAGGCAGCGTTTTTGACTGCTTCCAGAAAATTAGACGAGAATTTGAATTCTTCCATAGCAGACGACTGAGCTTAGTCCATCGCGTTCCGCAGCTCCACCACCAGCTCGCTTGACCTTTCCAACTTGACAACCAGGGAATCTTGGTGGACCTTCATCTTAGTATACTCATCGACAGCCTACTGTTCCCGAGCACGTACCTCGGCTAACTGTTGTTCCAGGTTGCTGAAAAATTTTTGAAGGCGGGAAACTTCGCTTTCTAGCGAAGCTGCTCACGCTTACTGAAGAGACGCCTCCCCTACAGAATCCCAGCCCCGCACGGCCAAGGAAGATCCCAGAAATAAAAGCCTGCTATAAATATTCCTTTTTAGAACAACTTGAACGGGGAACATTAGGAAAGAAAAGGTGCAGAACTGAGGTAGTACCTTCCAAAGATGGTGGAAGAATTTTGTGTCCGTCTGATCCAAAAACATTTGCCTCACCTTCTCCTAGTCGGCCGGAGGAATCGCCCCCGAAGAATCTTCTCGGCTACGGAGGGATTGCTGAGGATGGAAGCCTCAGGACCGAGGATAGTGCCCAGGCTGGGCGATCTTCCTCCCACTGGCCTTGAAGAAGGTGTGGTTCCTGAAAGCGGCGCCTGGACGGATTCTCCCTCCTTTTATTTGGTATCGGGCACGGTGGCGGCCTCTTTCCTTTTCGGGTTGCCAACCGTCTTGCTCTTCTTTTTGGGCGAGCCAGAGTGGTCATCTCGAGGACGCTTCTCGCCAATCGCTACCCCTTTCTTCGGAGCACGCATCGCCGCAGAACCTCCACTTTTTGATTTGATGACCTTCTCGCCAATATTATTGAGGCTAATCCTTTGAGACATAACTGCATAAAACGCACATATTAGCTGAGGAAAATAAGATACTTAGAATAGATGAGAAGCAATACCATCCGATTTTAGCTTAGGGATAACCCTAAGTGCGACCCGAATTCTGACGAGGAGTCCGAGCTCGAGCTCGGAACGTTCGGTAAAGAGTCTAAAATAGGGTCTCGGATTCTCCCTCTCGACCACCTTAGTAAGGTCAGTTCGGGAATATGGGACAAAATCCTCTTTATATCTGACCTAAGGGTTCCTAAGTATTTAATTGATTCGTCTCGGGAATGGCTCTCTTGCTGATTATTTTCACCACGGGAAGGGCGGGACTCAATCGCGTCGCCCGATGAACTCGCCGCTCCTCCTTCGGGGCGTTCCTTACTTTGAGTCCCGGAGGCCATGGACCCAAGAAAAATGAAAACTCGGCAAAAAGACTTTGACTCTAGAAGCATCGGAACTAAATGTCTTCCTTAACTCTCAACTGAGCTAAAAATTGTCTCAAAAAGTTGAGGTTCGTCTCCGTACAGCCTGGGCGGATCGTTGCAGTTCTTATTTGAAAATAAAGTTGAATGATAAAACTCTTTAAGCAAATTTAAGGAAAACGAAAATAGCTAAATGTGAAACTGACTTGGAATGCCCCATGACCTCGGTACCCTCAGGATACCTTCCCGAGATGAGTCGCCTAGAAGCTCCCATTCATCTCTAGAAGCAAAAAAGAATTTACTCTTTCACCCCTTGACGTTGCTGGGGTATCCACTGAGCAAGGTTTTCTTGTACCTTGCCTTGAAGTACAACTAGCCATGGTCTGGCTTAGGGTTACTATTGAGGCTGAATAAATTCCTGAACTTGGACAGAGACAGGTCGTATTTATATACTCTCCACAACACCATGGCGCAGACGATGCTTCGCCACGCGTTGGGAACAAGTTAGGCGGGGCATATATTGTAAAATTGAAGAATCAGCCTAATAATGGTGAATGGGAAAGCAGAAGCCTGCGGGAAAGGTGACCTCATAAAAGGCCACTTCGCCTGGACGAGTTGAAACTATGGTTTCGCCCTCCTTGGGAAGGCAAATTTGCACACCCACTGGAAAAGAGTAGGTCGCTCTAAGAAGGTTCAATTCATCTATGGTCATTATGTTGATTTCCTTATCCACAAAAGGATGGATGGCGATCAGGGGGTTAACCCCAGAGGTTGGCGGATCCTCCCTAGCTGATGAGGGAAACTAATTTACCTCGTCGGTCATAAACGATGATCCTTCCCCTAAGTGGTCGGAAATCCAGGAAGGCAAAGGGTCTAAGTCGTTAGAGTTAACTACGTCAGGCTTACGGGACATAAACTACTACAATAGTTAAAAATAGGAGTGGAAGAATATACTTACTGAACTAATGGGAGAGCTAGTAGGCGATCACGAGTAAGGGTTATAAGGAAATTGGAATGAAAACAACAATTTGATAGCACGAACGGAAAAGTACAAATGAGTAGATGGCCCCCTCTATGTATAGAGGATATCAGGGGCTGAGATTCATTTGCTCAAACACCTTAGATCACCCGGTGTTTGGAATTCTGAGCCCATAATCGCCTTTGTCGCCAAAAGTCTCATTAATGCACCATCATTCTACTCACGCCATCATATCCGTATTTAATGCCTCCCTCCACGTGTCCACCTCTAAAAACACGCCATTATTGCACTGCTAGAAAGCTATTACTTCTCAATTACTCGTAGATCCCGAGATCCATATCGGCTTCTCAAGTAGGGGGCTATAGATGTGTGGTGAAACATTCACCAAGTTGAGCACATCACCTCAGCATTCATCTCGCCGGACTCCAGGCAATCCTAATCGCCCATCATGTGACTGGCACGCAATTACACCGCCAGAATGTAAGAGTGAGCTCACCTCTAGGTCGCCACCAAGCTAGGTTATCAACATTGCCAAACAACTAGGCCATCTCCATCTCGCCAATGGGTGAAAAATCACCTTATCGGAAGATTGCCCATAATTAGATTGAATCTAAGCTCACCAACCTCCACTCCACAGATGGGCGAGGTGAATTACACGTCCATCTCCAGTCTTCTATCTTCATACGAACTCCACCTCTACAAGGATTCTATCTCCATAAGGAAACTACCTCTAGAAGAGATTCCTTCCTTCTTAGCGCCTACAATCACGGGATATCCTTCAGATATTAGATCTTCCTATTAAATCTCCTATATTTTCGGGATATATTGCCATACTTAGCCGTCTGAGGATCAACTGTAGTTTCCTTACACGACTCTCTACTCTCTACTCTCCATCTATATAAAGGTCGCTCCCCCATCATTACGAGGTAGACACACATACAGACATATAATTGAACTCTAGCATAATTTGATAGCTCTGCTCTCTCATTGCTTGGCTTATACTCGCCTTGGTATGATTCGCATGCAAGAGGGATTTTGAGCGGGCTCGCACCGACCGGTAACGTTGGTTCTTTGCTGCACAGGTCGTCCGAGTCTTTTCTGAGGTTATCACCTCGCCATCCAGAGCAACTTGACCGTTGGTTGTTTGCTCCAGATTTTTACCACAACAATTACAATAGTCAAATCTAAACTTTTATTGAAAATCTTTCTTAAATGAAGAAAAACAAAAGTAATTTTAA
>BRYF01000010.1:5180000-5182500 GCA_030159135.1 Actinidia polygama
AAAAAATTAGGCACATCAAGATTAAGCATATAGGAATTCTAAACCCACATATAACTTATAGTTTTGGAAGAGTGATAGATAGATATTTTATTTTGAATGAATGATTGGGAGAAAATTCATCTTCTACTGGATTGATAAGTCACTTATAAGAAATAGCCTTCTATTAAAAGGGGGCCTACGTAATTTCGTAAGCATCTGATATTAATGGTAAAAGAATAAGAGATGGTTGAATTTATGCTTCAATTTGTAATCCACCAAGGTCATAGAGGTCAAAAACCTAGACAACAGCAAAAAGAAAAATCATGGATTTCGAGATTAAGCATGTAGAAATTTCAAACACACTTATAACTTATAAAAAATAGGTTTCTATTTAAAGAGAATATATGTAATTTCGTAAGCATCTGATATTAATGGGAAAAGAATAAGAGTTGGTTGGATTGACGCTTCAATTTGTAATTCACCAGAGTCATATATGTCAAAAACCTAGACAACACTGAAAAGAAGAATTAGGCACTTCAAAATTAAGCATATAAGAATCCAAACCCACATATAACTTACAATTTTGGATTTATTTTGAATGAATGATTGGGAGGAAATTCACAATTTACTGGATTAGCTCAGTTGGCCATCTTTGCTCACTTTCAGTGTCATAGGCAAGGTTTGATTATTTCTCACCTATTATGAGAGTTATTTCTAATTTATCCTATAATTGGTGGAATTGGGTTTGGGACTGATTTCTTTGTCAAGTACTTAGTGGTTGGACTTGTTAATATGCCTGTGGATTTTTTTGGTGGTCTTTTTTGAATGTTTATAGTGTTGTAATGCTCGTGATAGTTGGATAATCGTTGTCCTCATGGCATCCCCTGAGGCTAAGTGGACGTGTCATTATCCTAGCAAGCTGGCCACATTTCTGCACCTAGTCGTCCCTTCCATTTGAATTCTAGGTGTTACGAACCTAGCCTAACCAGTGTCATGTGAACTCCCCAAGTTTCATTCCACCAATGTGCGCATTGGTTGCTTTCTACTGTACGAGGATAAGGAAAGAACTAGGAAGATTGACTTGTGGCTCATAATGCTGTGCTTAGCCACCTCTGCTTGATGGCAGCTGCACTTATCAGGTTGATCTTTACCGAGGCAAATATCTTTAAAGAGTCATTGTCTACAGTTTTTTCGGTAACCTTCCCTTTATAACCACTCGACTTGAGACTCCTTGGATTGGACAGATTGACCTCTGTCCAGCTTTGCCGCCTCTCCCTCCTTTATCGTTGCATCTTAGGTTGGGAGCAGGGCCAAGTCACCACTGCTCGGGACCAACAGAGGAATGTGGATTGGAAGCTAGATCGAGGGTATCGTCTGCAACATTTTGCTTGCCCATTTTAGTTGTCTCCACCTTGGCCAGCTAGAGAGAGAAAGAGAGAGATCATTGGCGAAGACATGACTTCTGACAAAGGCATGACGTATCATGATCACGACAATCGAGATATTGTACCTACTCAGGTTTGATCATCGATTGCAGAGGTAGTTTTGATACCTCCATCTTGTCAAACCAACATGGAAGGGGTTCACCTTTTCCATGCAAGATGGCCTCCTTCCCTCTTGTAAAAAATCTTGCTTACTGGTTCATCTTCAAAATCTTGCTTACTGGTTCACTGCTCTTCACCACTTTCCTCGCTCTCTGAGGTTGCCCTAAGCTCTCTCTTGTCCCACTATCGGTGATCAGGGATGGAGTCAGGAATATTATTCAGGAGGGCCAAAAATATAAAAAATAAAAAAGTTGGTGATTTTTTTTGTATTTTTAGGAGGGGCCAAATACAAAAAAAAAAAAATTAAAGTCAAACTTGTAATTTTTGAAAAGTTGGGGGGCCATGCCCCCCATTATCAACACATACCTCCGTCCCTGTCGGGGATCCTCATCCGTTGAAATGCTTGCCATTTTCCCTGAAGATCACGTCAAGCACTATTCGACACCTACTGCCCATAATCTCCTAACATCCCATATTTTTTTATGCGAAACTAGAAAGAAGAACGGGTTCTATTTGGAAATGTCTTCTTGTTTCTAAGGATTTACTTTGACAAGAAGAGTGATTATTTGTTTCACAACTGGAGCTATGTTTCCCCAACAAAAGTTCTTGGCACAAGTTTGTCACTAATGCATTGGCAACCAATTTAGAATATGACTTAGTTATAGTTATTTCTATGTGGCTGTGAAATTGGCACAGCGGCAAGATTGCTCAGTTACAACCTCAGTGTCATGGGTTCGAAAACAAGGAAAAAAGTCTCTCCACAAACAGGCTAGATTTCGTGCATCTGAACTTAGAAAATTGCTTTTCCCCCTCTCCCATGTCAGACCCTCCCCCACCTGACACAATTGTCCCCTTGGACAATTACTATATTGCCCCCCTGCTCTCTCTCTCTCTCTCTTTCCTTCTCTCTCTTTCGGGTTTTTTTTCTTTTCAATTTTTTTTCTTTTTGTTTTTATTAGTTTTTTTTAAAATATTTT
>BRYF01000010.1:5190000-5195000 GCA_030159135.1 Actinidia polygama
TCCTTGGTTGAGTCAGCCATCACCTAGAATAGATCACAAAAAAAACAAAAATAAAAAAAATATAAGCCCTTTTTTTTTCTTTTTTAAGATGGACAGGACAGGACAGGACAGGGTTGTAGCAGCACGGGACTGCGCGGGACTGGACAGCGTGAGGTTGTGTTGGATGGCGCTGGACGGTGCGACCTGGACTGTGCTGGCTGCGCTGGACTACGTTGGCTGCGCCGGAAGGTTGGATTGCGCAGGAATTGTGCGCTGGATGGCTGACTTGTTCCTATTCCTAGGGAACTAGGGAACCGTACTCACAAATTTCCTTGCTTCTATTTCCATGTCCAAAGTATAAGGGGACTCTGGAGACTAACTGGTTTTCTGGGTATACCGACCTTCCGGTAACAGATAAGTTCCCGTTACCAAGTGTAATGCGACCGGAAAAATCACGATCGACAGTTCTGGCACCCACGGTGGTGATCCAAGGAGCTCCGTTGAACATGGCAGTCTTGCCGCTGTTTCCGGCGGAACAGGCCACGAAAATCCCCTTCTCCATTGCAGCAAAAGCTCCCAGCGCAATTGGGTTTTCGTAAAACGGAGTCTCGGAGAAGCCCAACGACAAAGACATTAGATCAACGCCATCGCCTATGGCCTGATCCATGCCAGCAAGCGTGTCACTTGTGAAAGCGGAGGAGATCGAGTCATTATAGAAGTACACTTTGTACATTGCGAGTCGGGCTTTTGGCGCCATCCCAATCGCGGTTCCCTTAGCATATCCGATGTGATCGGCACCAGGAACCAGACTGCCAGCAGCCGTCGATGATGTGTGTGTCCCGTGGCCCCAAAAATCCCTTGGAGAGTCGTAGTCATAAATCTCCGATATATTCAACCTGGATCGCTTCATTGCTTTACTAAATGACCTGGCACCTATAAGTTTCTTGTTATAGTGAGAAGAGTTAAACTCAGCTCCTATTTCACAGGCACCGCGCCACCGTGCCGGAACCGGAGGCACGCCCTCGTCGTTGAAACTTTCACTCTCTGGCCATACACCAGTGTCGATGATACCAATGATCATGTCATCGCCGAACCCAGCCGCCGGCCACAACCCTACATTTTTATTCAAGCCAAGAAAGTCTCCGGTGTGGGTTGTGTGGAGGTGGCCGAACGTCTCTGCAAATGTGGCAACATGACCTGGCATTTTCTCCAACTGTCCAAGCTTAGATGGCGAAAGAACCGCACTAAAGCCATTCATGACATGGTTGTAGGTGTAGAGATGGATCGGAGGTATGTCGTCCATTGATGATGAGAGAGATGACAATGCCGATTTGTACCAGCTATGCGGCGTGGAGAAGGAAGCTGGCATGGCTGACTTGTCCATGTGAATGATGTAGCTCCGGCGGTTGTCTGAGGCGGAGGAGGATGCTGTGACAATTGTGATGAGAAGTAAAAGAGGTAGGAAGAGTTGGAAAGACTTGCCATCTAATTCCATTTTTGTAAGTCCTCGCAAAGGTGTGAAGGACCCTAAGTCGTATATCAATCTCCGGTGGCGGAAGAGTTGGATGTGGAGGAGATACTTAAGGAAGTGGGTACTCAGAGTGTTACGACTAGGAGGTTTAGTTTTGTTCAATTAGTGGCTGCAACTGAAAGCTTCAAATCAGATTACTTTTTGGGTGAGGGAGGTTTTGGCAAAGTTTATAGAGGGGAATTGGAGGATACAGGCCAGGTTGGTTGAAATCTCATCTGACTTCAGTAATTATGCACACACTTACACTTTTTGGAAGAGTGGTAGAAAGATATTTTGTTTTGAACGAATGATTGAGAGAAAATTCATCCTTTACTGGATTCACAAGTCACTTATAAGAAATAGACTTCTATTAAAAGGTAGTCTAAGTGATTTCGTAATCATCTGATATTAATGGTAAAAGATAAGATATAGTTCGATTGATGCTTAATTTGTAATCCACAAAGATCATATAGATCAAAAACCTAGACAACAAGGAAAATTAGGCACTTTAAGATTAAGCATATAGGAATTCCACACCCACATATAACTTACATTTCTGGAAGAGTTATAGATAAATATATTATTTTGAATGAATGATTGGGGAAAAATTCACCCTCTACTGAATTCACAACTCACTAATAAGAAATATGGTTCTATCTAAAGGGAGCCTAAGTTATTTTGTAAACATCTATATAAATGGAAAAAGAATAAGAGATAGTTCTATTGATTCTTCAATTTATAATTCACAAGGGTCACATAGGTTAAAAAATCTAGACAACAATGAAAAGAAAAATTAGGCACTCCAGATGAAGCATATAGCAATTCTAAACCCATATATAACTTACACTTTTGGAAGGGTGGTAGATAGATATTTTGTTTTGAATGAATGATTAGGAGAAAATTTATCATTTACTGGATTCACAACTCACTTATAAGAAATAAGCTTCTATTAAAAGGTAGCCTAAGTGATTTCGTAATCATATGATATTAATGGTAGAAGATAAGATATAGTTGGATTGATGATTCAATTTGTAATTCACAATGGTCATGTAGATCAAAAACCTAGACAACACTGAAAAGAAAAATTGGGCACTTCAAGATTAAGCATATAGAAATTCCAATCCCCCATATAACTTACATTTTTGAAAAAGTGAAAGATATATATTTTATTTTGAATGAATGATTGGGAGAAAATTCACCCACTTTTGGATTCACAAGTCATTTATAAGAAATATGCTTCTATTAAAAGGTAGCCTAAGTTATTTCGTAATAATATGTTATTAATGGTAAAAGATAAGATACAGTTGGATTGATGCTTCAATTTGTAATCCACAAGGGGTCATATAGATCAAAAACCTAGACAACAATGAAAAGAAAAATTTGGCACTTCAAGATTAAACGTAAAGAAATTTCAATCCCCAATATAACTTACATTGTTGGAAAAGTGAAAGATATATATTTTGTTTTGAATGAATGATTGGGAGAAAATTCACCCTCTTTGGGATTCACTAGTCATTTATAAAAAAAAGCCTCTATTTAAAGGGATCTTAAAGTGATTTCGTAAGCATTTGATATTAATAGTAAAATAATTATAAGAGATGGTTGGATTGATACTTCAATTTGTAATTCATAAGGGTTGTATAGGTCAAAAACCTAGACAACACTGAAAAAGAAAATTAGGCACTTCAAGATTAATCAGATAGGAATTCCAATTCCACATATAACTTACATTTGTTAAAAAGTAAAAGATATATATATTTTATTTTGAATGAATGATTGGGAGAAAATTTACTGACTTTTGAATTCATAAGTCATTTATAAGAAATAAATTTCTATTTAAAGGGAGCCTAAGTAATTTCGTAAACATATGATACTAATGGTAAAAGAATAACAGATGGTTGAATTGATACTTCAATTTGCAATCCACAAGGGTCATATTGGTCAAAAACCTAAACAACACTGAAAAGAAAAATTAGGCACTTCAAAATTAAGCATATAGGAATTTCACACCCACATATAACTTACATTTTTGAAAGAGTTATAGCTAAATATTTTATTTTGAATGAATGATTGAGAAAAAATTCACCCTCTACTGAATTTACAACTCACTAATAAGAAATACGGTTCTATTTAAAGGGAGCCTAAGTTATTTTGTAAACATCTGATATAAATGGTAAAAGAATAAGAGAGAGTTTTATTGTTTCTTCAATTTATAATTCACAAGGGTTATATAGGTTAAAAAATCTAGACAACAATGAAAAGAAAAATTAGGCACTCCAGATGAAGCATATAGCAATTCCAAACCCACATATAACTTACACTTTTGGAAGAGTGGTAGATAGATATTTTGTTTTGAATGAATGATTGGGAGAAAATTCACCCTCTACTGGATTCACAAGTCACTTATAAAAAATAGACTTCTATTAAAAGGTAGCCTAAGTGATTTCGTAATCATCTGATATTAATGTAAAAGATAAGATATAGTTGGATTAATACTTCAATTTTTAATCCACAAGGGTCATATAGATCAAAATCCTAGAAAACAAAAAAAATTAGGCACTTCAAGACTAAAAGCATATAGGAATTTCACACCCACATATAACTTACATTTTTATAAAAGTGAAAGATATATATATTTTTTTGAATGAATGATTGGGAGAAAATTTACCCACTTTTGAATTCACAAGTCATTATAAGAAATATGCTTCTATTTAAACGGAGCCTAAGTGATTTTGTAAGCATATGATGATTGGATTGATGCTTCAATTTGTAATCCACAAGGGTTGTATAGGTCAATAACCTAGACAACACTGAAAAGTAAAATTATTGAAATGTTTCTTTTGTCGATTAAAAAAAAAACACTGAAAAGGAAAATTAGGCACTCCAAGATTAAACATCCAAGATTAAACATATAGGAATTTCACACCCACATATAACTTACATTTTTAAAAGAGTGATAAGTGGATATTTTATTTTGAATGGATGATTGGATAAAATTCACCCTCTAGATTCACAAGTCACTTTTAAGAAATAGGGTTGTATTTAAAGGGAGCCTAAGTTTTCTAATTATCTGATATTAATGGTAAAAAAATAAGAGATGGTTGAATTGATTCTTTAATTTTAAATTATAAGGGTCATACATGTCAAAAACCCAGACAATGCTAAAAAAAAAATTAGAAATATAATATTATATCTCACACTACTGGATATGGTTCTTTCTTCCATTCAACGACCAAGATTAGTTCATTTTTTTATCTACATCCAACAGCAAACAAAGATAGTATATGTGGTCCACAATCTTTAATATCCCAGGGCTTTTCCTAAGCATTATATCTACGTATCCTCCTCACCCTCCTAAATCTCTCCATTTTATTTCCGGTCAAACAAACATGCCTTTAGTGTTGCACGAATTTTTGTCCCACAGCGGCCCTTCTGGTGGATTCAAATTGAAGCATCAAAACAAACCATCTCTCCCTATGTTTAAAAAAAAAAAAAAAAAAAACAGTTCTAT
>BRYF01000010.1:5210000-5215000 GCA_030159135.1 Actinidia polygama
GAATCTATGTAATAGATTTTGAGGGTTGTTCGATTTATTTTGTAAATCATTCCCAGCAGTTGATGTCATTAGTTTATTTTTGGGGAGGTTGACAATGGAAATTAGGGGTGCACACGGGTCGGATCGGGTCGGGTCGGGTCGAGTATGTGACAGATTCGAAATTAATCCGACTATTCACGGTTTTTCATTTTTAGACCTAGAATCGAACTGAGAATCGAGGAGAACCGAACCAAACCGCTCTGGTCCGATTCGATTTTCGATTTTCGGGTCGAATCGGGTCTTCTTAAAATTTATATAGCAAAGATAATAATCAAGTGTGCGCGAGTGCATTGTATGTCTATACGATCGATTCTAGACTTCGAATTTCGGGTTGGGTTTCGATTTGATTCTCGGTTCTCAGTTCGGGTCTCGGGTCAGGTCGAATTTCGGTAAAAAATCTCACGGACCTGAGACCCGACCTATAAGGGTCTTCATTTTTCAAACCCATGAACCGACCCAAAACATGGTGGAACCGACCCAAACCGACTCATTGACGTCAGGTCGGGTCGATTCTTGGTTCGGGCGGGTATTTTGTGCACCCCTAATGGGAATAAATTAAATAATATAATTTTAATTATAATAAATTAAATTATATAGTTTTAATTCGGTAGTAATTTAAATCATTCACTAGTCTCCATTCACAAAGGATTAACAGAATCAATTGGTTCCGGCTTAAAATACAATGAAACCACATCGTATATAAAAAAAAATCTCATTCCATAATGGTATAGAAATTTGGTATTTTTAAATTAAATATAAAATTTAAACTCTCTAATTTGTCTTGTTAATTGGTTCGATTAAGACTTTAAAAGGGCGATAACACTATACGAAATCGTTTTCATATATTTGGGGAAAAAATAGTTGGTTCCGTTAGCCTTAGATAGACAGAGAATAATGGATGATTTAAATAGTTATCAGATTAAAACTATAAGATTCGATTTGTTACAATTAAAACTGTAGAGTTTAATTTACACATGGTCAAACCTGGGGGTTTATTTGTAATTTTTTCTTTATTTATTTATTTATTTTTTATTAAAATTTGTACTTTTGGGAAAATACTGCTGAATAATATATTTTTATATATTGACTAGAAAAATAGATAATTCTTAACCATATGATTTTATTGAATTAATGATAGTTTGTTTGTTTTTTTGATAAGGAAATTAATTGATAATAGAGAACATATTGAGGGATTTGTTTACATCTGACCGTTCAGAATTATCATTGAAACTGACTTGATAATTTAAGTGTTGTAGAGATTTAGTAAAAATATAGTAATACCATGTCATGTAACACCCCGCATCCGTAAATCCCATCAATTACGTATATTATGAAGTATATAATAATTAGAGGGAGTAATATAAGTTTAAGGATCCAAAAGAACCAATTTAGGTTAGCCAATATTCAAAAATCCTAAACTTATAAATTCTGCCCAGGATCCTTCTTAGCGTTCGAACGCCGGGATGAGCGTTCGAACGGTCGAGCATTTTGCCTAGGCGTTCGAACACCCATTGACAGCACATTTGGAGCGTTTGAACGGTAAGGCCAAAAATCCAAATTTCAAGTCTCGCATGTTTCGAACTATAAGCAAGAGGGTTCGAATGCCAATGCCCAGAATCCTTCTAAGCGTTCGAACGACCAAAAGGAGCGTTCGAACGCCCACAGTGAAAACGGGAAAATAAAAAGGGAACACCAAAGTTAGAAAGGGGGAGCCACATGGGATAAAATCCCATGTGTCTCAGCTGATATATACACATATTCATTCTCTCATCCTCATTTTCACAGACACACACCCACGGGTAGAGAGAAAGAGAGAAAAGGGAAGAAAGAAGAAAGGAAAACAAAGAAGGAAGGAGGATGAGAACACCATAGAAACCATTTTTAAAGCTCAAGGAAGCTTGGAAGGAGAGGTATAAAACTCAAAAAACCCATGTGTATATATATGTGTTGTATGTTAGGGTTTTGGGTTTCTTTGATCCTAGATCCCTTTGGTTTTAATAGTTTCTTTCCTCTCATTTTGAGTTATTTTAATTCCCTTGAGTTGTATTTGGTATTTTAGAAGACTTAAAAGGATTTGAGTTGATTTGGGAAGCTTTTGGTAAAAATTAGTAAGATTAGCTACTGCTCATGTCACTGGACGCAGGGAGCGTTCGAACGCCCAAGAACAGCGTTCGAACGGCCCAGCGTTCAAACGCCACTAGTAGAACACTTTTGAGCGTTCGAACGCCAAGACCATTTTTAGACAGAATTGACCTTTTTCCCCTAGGGCTTAATGGGTTTAACCAAAGTATGTTAGGTGATTAATTGACCTATATAAAGTTCTTAGACCATGTTAAGAGGTTTTTAACCTAGTATTAATAATTCATTACTTCACTTGTAGGGACACGCAGTCTAAGAAGATCCAGGTGAGTAACACGATGCTATGAACAAAATTATGTATTTTCAAAACGTTTTCAAAGTATATTATGTATGTACAAATGTTTTTCATGCTTTCAATGCATCAAATGTATTTGCAATGTAAATACCATGTCATTGCAAAAGTATACAATGTTTATGCTATGTATGAAAACCCATGGATGCTTGGTTTATACGAAAACAAGTATGTTCAAATTATATGCATGTGACACTCGGGGTCCCCACTGACGGGAAATTAAACAAAGTCAGTCAATCCTAAAGGGTAGATGGGAGGACGTCTACAAAAAGAGATATCTCGGTCAAAAGAGCCACCCGACCTATATGGTCATCATGTCATGCCGGGTTGTTACGTTTTTATGATATGCTATATATGTTTATAAAAGCATGTGATGCCATGTTTATGAAAGTTAAATATTCAAGAAATGTTATACGATGCTCACATTGCTTACGTTATGTTATGCTATGTATGATATGAAAATGATCCATGGTATTTTACGTTCATGCATTCGTTGTTATTCATTAAGCTTTGGCTTATGTTTTAGAAAAACAAATTTCAGGTAGTCAATCCGAGGAGCCGAAAGGAGGTTGAACAAGTCAGACTTAGTTTTGTAAGCCTGAGAGACCTTATGTTGTATTGTGAGGACAAGACCCTATGTTATATATTTAGTCTATGTAAGTTTGAAGTTTGATTTGGGATGTACGTAAATTGAATTACATAGGCACAGCTCTGTATACTGTATGGTGACACGCACACCTTATAAATTTCATGTTATGATGCTTCTGATAAACACATAATATTAGGTATTTGTAGTCGAATTATATTATATTTTAGCATTAAAATACATATTAAATTGTTAAATTGAGTGTCGTTTTGCGCAAAGAGTTTTGTACGATAGTTTCAGGTAAAAAGGAGCAAAATGGGCGAAAAGAATTGAAAAAAAACTTGGCCGAAGACCAAGAAAAATGGCCACTGTCCATTCCCGGACCGATCCAGGATAAGCCCGACCGGTCCAGCCTTTAAAAAAAAATTAAATTAAAAAAAAAAATTAAAAAAAAATTAATTTTTTTTCGTGAATAGTAACCGCCTCAAATTTGAAGATATTTATAAAATTCTCTATAAATAGGAGGGTTTGACTTTTGAAAAAAATTAAGTTTTTTTAGAGAGAGAAAGTCTAGAATTTTAAAAAGTTTAAAAATCAAAAATCTTTAGTTTTTAAAAGTGTTAAGTTTTCTTTTATTTTTAAAACTTTAATTTTTTTCGTTCTTCGTGTTCTTCGCGTTCTTATTTTTTTTTTTTTTTTTTTTTTTTTTTTAATTTTCAATTACTTGTAATTCCTTTTGAGAGATATATACACGAGTCAGTTTAATTATTCTGAGTGGAACTTCTGTTTAATTTATGCTTTACTTTATCGCTTATATAACCAGATTTGGCGGTTATACCCCAATTTAGGTTGATATTATTACTATAATTTCCGCTTTACTTTATCGCTTTAAATATCGCTTATATGATCAGATTTGGCGGTTATACCCCAATCTAGGTTGATATTATTACTATAGTTTCTGCTTTAAATATCGCTTTACATTATCGCTTTCACAATCAGATGGGACGGTTCTACCTCCCTCTCGGTTGATTTTACTGCTTAATTTACTTATCTGTCAAGTAGTTAATTTTCTTTAAGCTTTTAACTACATATTTATAATTTCAGTTTAATTATCAAAAATATAAAACAAAACATGTCAAATTTTCAATTAAATATGATAGGCTAAAATCAATTAGTTTGATCTACATACAAAGTTTTAATTCAATCGTAGACAAACTAGTTCTTTCTTTTATTTCACAAATTTAAAAGAGTTGTTTAAAATTGAACAATTTTACAACAAAGATTAAAACTTGAATTGTATAAATCTAAGATTAGGTTATACAAGATTCCTTGTTATAACTTAGGACTTAGATCAATTGCATTCTAAGGGTTTAAAATTTGATAAAAATTATTGTCAATTTCTAAAACACATTTTTAGACACAAAATAAATTCATTGCCAAATTTTCCAATCAAACTCATCATGCCTTGAAATTGATTGCGTATAGAAGAAGAGAGAGAAGTTAGGAAATCTAACGAAAGAATAAAAACTAAGTATTTAGATCATACCATTTCTTTATATTTTAAACAAGCAAAATCTTTCTTTTCAATTTTTTTTCAAAACAAACAACTTTTCACAACTTTTCTTTCTTCAAAGTTATATTTACAACTTATAAACTGTGCTAACAAATTTCCCTGTGGATTCGATCTCGGACTTCCGAGTAAAGTGCTGCTCCGGTAGGCTTTTACGCTTAAGAGCTGAAAAACAAAACAGGCGACATTTTAAGACACCCAAGAGGGCTAAGTATTTTTGGCGCCGTTGCCGGGGAAATTTCGCAGCTTGAAAGTTTAAAACTTGTGCCGGAATCACAAGAAGTTGTAAGTACACTATTTCTTAACCACTTTTTCTTCATCTTTTTCTTTTTCTTCTACCAGTTACAAAAGCCATTAGTCAGGGGATAAGGTCT
>BRYF01000010.1:5220000-5225000 GCA_030159135.1 Actinidia polygama
CCGTAAGGATTGGTCACTTCGATTGACTGATGCATTATGGGCATACCGTACAGCCTACAAAACAGTGTTAGGCATGTCTCCCTATAGGCTAGTCTATGGCAAAGCTTGTCATCTGCCAGTAGAAATTGAACATCAAGCATATTGGGCTATTAAACAGTTGAACTATCGCTTGCCCCAAGCTGGTTGCCATAGAAAACTGCAAATGAATGAACTAGAGGAAATGAGACGGGATGCATATGAGAACACTAGAATTTACAAAGAAAAAGTTAAGGCTTTTCATGATAAAAATATTCTTCGCAAAAGTTTTGAACCAAATCAAAAAGTGCTTCTATATAATTCCCGTCTCCATTTGTTTCCTGGAAAGTTGAGGTCAAGATGGATTGGACCATACATTGTGAAAACAGTTTTTCCACATGGAGCTATTGAGGTACTAAATCCTGCAAATGGAAATGTTTCTAAAGTTAATGGCCAAAGACTTAAACCATTTTTTGAAAAATTTTCAAAGGAAGAGATAGTCGAGGAACTTCAAGATCTTGTTTACTCTATTTAAATTATGAGCTAATATTTATGTTTTCAGTCTTCGGTTTTCTCATTTCCTTTTTCCTTTATAAATAGTTCTTGTTTTGCATTGAGGACACTTCATAAGTTAAGTTGGGGAGTGAAGGTTAGTTTTTATTAGTTTTTAAAAAAAAAAAATGTTAAATTTTTGTCAAGAACCAAACTTTTGTCCAAAATTTTTGAATTTTTTTACTTAATCAGTGGTTTACGAATATATTTAAATTCTAAACATGCACATGTTCTATAAAAATTCCAGTTTGATGCCTAAAATTGATACCATGTTTGTGTAATGAATGATCACTGATTAAACTTAACATGTACCAATGAACAAAGTTGAAGAATCATGTATTGAAGAAATCTTGACATAAAAGAGTGGAGACTTAGAACTTTCCCGAAATTTTTTTTGAGCCTCTCTTTTATTCACGGGAATATAATAGCTTGATTAAAGATATACATGTTATATATGGTTTCAATTTCATTTAATACATAACTTATGGCATCTAGAGGATGATACAATGGCATTCAATTCATAAAAAGACCACACACTTTGAATTTAAATCTTTTGAACCCTAATTTGAGCCATATACACTGAAAATTCCCATCAATTCTTAAACCTAGAAACCAAGTTGTGAGTTGAAGTATAAAAAAAAAAAAAAAAATAGGTTGGGAAGAAGAAAGAAATGAAGGTGAGGAAGGTACAAGGCAAACTCAATCAATCAGGGATTGTATTTCTACTGATTGAAACAAAATAGAATATAAGTCTCTCTAAAAGCAAAGTAACCTTCCAAATTCTCAAAAAGAAAAGATCTCGCTCTCTAAAGGATAAATTCCATCTCCTCTATTGATAAGAACCAAGGGAAAGTACAAAGATTCAAAGTAAGTATTGACTTACGGTGAAATTAGTATCAGTAAGCAGAAAAGGGTCGGATGGCAGCATTTTTTTTTGGGTAGAATTCCGTAAAACACACTATATAGCTGTCATCCTTTTTGGTCTCACCTATTCTTTTTGATACCAAGGTCAATACAAGCTTCAAAGTCCATGTTGACTTTAGTGATGCCATTTGATATGAATTGAATTGAAAAAAAAAATAAATCCATGTATAATTTGTTTATGTATATATCTTTATGTCCTTCTCATAGAACATATCATCTATATATTGAGCGTTACTAAAAGCATGAAATTTCATTGGAATCCATGTCATAAAAACATGCTTATGGGATTGAGCCTAGAATTGTAGATGTATGATTTTATTGTGAGTGACATACCCATGTGAGACTTGAAGTTGAGACTCGATTTGAATGGATAGAATGAATACATGATTGCTTAACTAAAATCAATTGGTATAATATTTGATTGAATAAAAAAAAATGATTCATGAATATGATTTTCAAATTTGTTGCATCATTCATATATTTGCAAATAGATTATGTACATGCTATGTTAATAAATGATTTATAAACCACTGATTAAAGTTAAAATATATATATATATATTTATATATACACTAAGTTAGTTTAGTTACTAAGGGACTAGCAACATTCAAGTTGGGAAGTTTGATAAACACATAATATTAGGTATTTGTAGTCGAATTATATTATATTTTAGCATTAAAATACATATTAAATTGTTAAATTGAGTGTCGTTTTGCGCAAAGAGTTTTGTACGATAGTTTCAGGTAAAAAGGAGCAAAATGGGCGAAAAGAATTGAAGAAAAACTTGGTCGAAAACCAAGAAAAATGGCCACTGTCCATTCCTGGACCGGTCCAAGATAAGCCCGACCGGTCCAGCCTTTAAAAAAATTAAAAAATTAAAAAAAAAATTAAAAAAAAAAATTAATTTTTTTTCGTGAATAGTAACCGCCTCAAATTTGAAGATATTTATAAAATTCTCTATAAATAGAAGGGTTTGGCTTTTGAAAAAAATTAAGTTTTTTTAGAGAGAGAAAGTCTAGAATTTTAAAAAGTTTGAAAATCAAAAATCTTTAGTTTTTAAAAGTGTTAAGTTTTCTTTTATTTTTAAAACTTTAATTTTTTTCGTTCTTCGTGTTCTTCGCGTTCTTAGTTTTTTTTTTATTTTTTTTTTATTTTCAATTACTTGTAATTCCTTTTGAGAGATATATACACGAGTCAGTTTAATTATTCTGAGTGGAACTTCTGTTTAATTTATGCTTTACTTTATCGCTTATATAACCAGATTTGGCGGTTATACCCCAATTTAGGTTGATATTATTACTATAATTTCCGCTTTACTTTATCGCTTTAAATATCGCTTTACTTTATCGCTTATATGATCAGATTTGGCGGTTATACCCCAATCTAGGTTGATATTATTACTATAGTTTCTGCTTTAAATATCGCTTTACATTATCGCTTACACAATCTGATGGGACGGTTCTACCTCCCTCTCGGTTGATTTTACTGCTTAATTTACTTATCTGTCAAGTAGTTAATTTTCTTTAAGCTTTTAACTACATATTTATAATTTCAGTTTAATTATCAAAAATATAAAACAAAACATGTCAAATTTTCAATTAAATATGATAGGCTAAAATCAATTGGTTTGATCTAAATACAAAGTTTTAATTCAATCGTAGACAAACTAGTTCTTTCTTTTATTTCACAAATTTAAAAGAGTTGTTTAAAATTGAACAATTTTACAACAAAGATTAAAACTTGAATTGTATAAATCTAAGATTAGGTTATACAAGATTCCTTGTTATAACTTAGGACTTAGATCAATTGCATTCTAAGGGTTTAAAATTTGATAAAAATTAATGTCAATTTCTAAAACACATTTTTAGACACAAAATAAATTCATTGCCAAATTTTCCAATCAAACTCATCATGCCTTGAAATTGATTGCGTACAGAAGAAGAGAGAGAAGTTAGGAAATCTAACGAAAGAATAAAAACTAAGTATTTAGATCATACCATTTCTTTATATTTTAAACAAGCAAAATCTTTCTTTTCAATTTTTTTTCAAAACAAACAACTTTTCACAACTTTTCTTTCTTCAAAGTTATATTTACAACTTATAAACTGTGCTTACAAATTTCCCTGTGGATTCGATCTCGGACTTCCGAGTAAAGTGCTGCTCCGGTAGGCTTTTACGCTTAAGAGCTGAAAAACAAAACAGACGACATTTTAAGACACCCAAGAGGGCTAAGCAGCTTCCGCGCAAGAGAAAAACTTATCGTTATTTTAAATGAATATGCACAGGTTGATGATACGTAGGCCTTGGCGGTCAGCCGCCGGCCATCACGCGCCTTCAATCCGCATAGGCCGGGTTGCGGGGCGTGACAGAGTGGTATCAGAGCCAAGGTTGACACCTTAGAGTTAAGTTACGTTTATCAAAGTATTAGGTTTACACAGTACACAGAGCTATAGGTTTACCCCCTACGATAGAGTCTTTTCTAGATAGAAGTCTAGGATTGATGAGAATATATGACTACGTGTTGCATGTTATATGCTATTGCTATCCCATGCTAAGATGTAATATAGAAATTGTTAAGAGACATGTCTAAATGGTTGATGTGATTGTAGAATTTATGCCGCCTAGAAGAGGCCGAGGCCGTAGAGAGGCAGTAGACCCCGAGGATCGAGTAGACCGTATAGAGAGGATTTTAGAAGGACTCGTCCAAGTGGTCCACGATGTCCACAATAACAATAACCACGATGACTCACCACAACAACCTGCAATGCAAATGCCAGGAGCTGGGGCTATGCCACGTACCACGATTAAGCAATTTCAGCAGTTAAGGCCCCCGAATTTCTATGGAACACCCGATCCCATGGCCGCAGAGTCTTGGCTTTTGGGAATCGAGAGAGTGTTTGAAATTCTACCATGCACAGAGGAACAGAAAGTAGTATTTGCCACGTTCACTTTTGAAGGAGCTGCTTTGATATGGTGGCAATTAAAGAAGGCGTTGGAACCAATATGGCTATGGCCGAGGTTTTTAGAAGTATTCAATGAGGAATATTTTTCTGAAATGGTACGAGACCAGAAAATTCAAGAATTTCTAAACTTGGTGCAAGGAAAAATGACCGTGATGGAGTATAACATTAAGTTTATGGAGTTGTCACGATATGCCCAACATGTAGTGCCAACAGAATCTCGCAAGGCGAGGAGGTTTGAAGCTGGATTGCGATGGAACATCAAGAATAAGGTGGATATCTTGCGACTACCAACTCATCAGGAGGTTTTCCATGCAGCACTAATTGCTGAAGGATCTTTAAATGAGATGTCTCAATTTCGAGAAACTAGAAAGAAGAGGTTAGGAGGAAATATAAACAGAGGACAAAGCTCAAAGCGACAAAGTTCAGGATCGTCGAGTGGGAATTCATCAAACCCGCAAAGGAGTATATGGAGTCAAGGAAGTAACCGCTCAAATGAAGCACCGACTTGCATAACTTGTCAGAAGAAACATTGGGGAGAATGTCTCA
>BRYF01000010.1:5232500-5235000 GCA_030159135.1 Actinidia polygama
TGAGGAGATGTAAATAGCTATCTGGTTCACTGAGGTCATGATCCTAGACTTGGAGACTTTCTTGGTCGTGGTTGTTTGTCATTGACAGAACTTGGGATAGTTCTCGTCTATAAATAGTTTTGTTTAAATATTGAATTAGTTGTGTAAATATTTATGTTTTAGAAGAGAGTTTGTTTATATTCTGCTTAGGATATGTATATATGTTGTCTATGGTAGTGGTTGACATTAGTAATGGATGTGGAGTCTGGTTTTTAATTTCCAGTGAATGAGTAATTAAATGTCTTGGTTTTATTGAGTATGTGGTGAATATCAGGTGTCGTTCGCAGGCATGATGGCCTGTGCGATCACATCCCGCCTAATTACGCATTGATTATGTCTGATTAGGTTGGGGGTGTGACACATGGGATAGACGGACCCCACTTTCTTCGTAGTATTATGCTTATAATTTGTTGAAAAGGCCTCCGTTGAATAAGAATTGCAGATCTTACGGTAATAGTTTTTTGATTAGCCCAATTTTGATTATTCCGCATAACTACATAGCCATGGGGACTATGAGCCTATTTGGGTTTGGGTCAAATTGCAGATCTTGCGGTGATAGTCCTCGAATTAGCCCAATTTTGAATATTCCACATAACTTCATAGCCATAGGGACTACGAGTCTATTTGGGATAGGGTCATTTTTCTGTAATGGTAAGGCTAAAAGGAAGGAGAAATGATTCTTATGTACAAACATATATATTCCCATTTTTATGTGTTGATGAATGAATTAATGTGGTTTATTAAGCGTTACTTATCTACGATTAAGAAAATCTATGCTTTAAGATCATAAAGATCGTTAGGTCAAGTGTCATTTTGGCTTTCCATCCATTTGTTATTCAAATAAGGACCAAATAGTCTATTTTTACCATTTATTGGAACAAAAAGGTGACATTAACACTTGACATAAAGTGTAAGATGTCGACTAACACAATTTGGAGTGAAGACTGACACAATTTGGAATGAAAAGTGCAAAATAAAAATGTCACGCCCCACAACCCGGCCTATGCGGATTGTGGGAACATGATCAGTCGGTGGCTAGCTCACCAAGGCTTACTAACCTTCATACGGCTGATCACTTGTGCTTACTGATTTAAAATGATAAAAAAATTGCAAAAACGTCATAATACTGAAAATAGAAAATGTGATGTGCGCATAATGTATACTGAGTTATGTCTAAGTATTTAAACTTTACATACATCCTATGTCTAAACTTTGGTTATACATAACATTGGTGCATAAATTTGGGTCTAGCCCGTACAATACATAATAAGGCCCTTGGCCACAAAACTACAATCACGCATTATCACTTCATTCTATGGCTCCTCGAATTGGCTTCCTAAAATGGGTTTTCGAAAACGTAAGTTTTAAGCTTAGTGAACAACAACAATGCATGAACGTAAAATACCGTGGATCATTGCATATCATACATATATCATTTAACATAAAATATGCATAAACATAACTTTTTTAAAAAATTTAACTTTCATAACTTGGAGCTCACATAAATGTAACATGCTTGCTTTCATAATCATACATAACATAGCTGAAAAATGTAACAACTCAGTATGCTAAGTAACCATATAGGTTATGCTGGAGCTCTTTAGGCCTGAGATATATAGATTTTAGATAGTCTTATTTTACATCCCCTATCTACATTAGAACTATCGGGCTTGGTTAAGGTTCCGCCACGAGAGAATCCCTAGTGTCACCATACATACATATTTCAAACATACTTTGCTTTTCAATTAATTCATGTATCCATGGGGTTTCTCATTCATAACATACTAACATTTGTAAAACATGATTTTCATAACATAACATATCCATCTTATGCATTGAAATATGGAAAACAATTAAATATACATAGTACATATTGAAAACGTTTTGAAAATACATAATTTTGTTCATGGCATCGTGTTACTCACCTCGGTTTCCTTGGCTAGGTGCTACACTTTGCGTTCTTACATATAGAGAACGGAATTATCAATACCACACTTAATGATAATGAATCAACTAATGTAACTCTTGACTCAACCATAAGTGCTATTGAAAGTGGAATTAAGTCTCTCAAGAGTTAGTTCAAGGGACCTAGCATATCTTGGCAACAATAGAACACTCTAAGGAAAAAGGCTGGAAATTACTGAAATTTAGCATGGCATTCGAATGCTGCAGATGGAGTTCGAACGCTAAGGTATAAACTTTACAATTCGAATGCTGGGTCTGGAGTTCGAACGCTAAAGCATTGGTTCACCATTCAAACGCTAAGCTTCGCCAGAATAGTAACTAAATCAAAATCATCAAAATTTCTTCGAAACACATCCAAATCCCTTCCAAGGTTTCCAGGGTACCAAATACAACTCAAGCGGATTACAATAGCTTAGAATTAACCTCTCAATCTAACCTAGCTTAGTAGATCAAAGATTTAAAACTAATAAAACCCTAACTTGATAAAACTTCGGGG
>BRYF01000010.1:5265000-5267500 GCA_030159135.1 Actinidia polygama
TATTATTTTTTGTGGGGTCAAAATTGTATTTATGATAAATTATATTAGGGATAATAGTATTTTTTTCCAGAGGTCAATTGACTCCACTTGCCTAAGTGTGGCTCCGCCCATAGTGAATGGTGTATAGTGACAAGGAGTGTAAAGTACGGGGGTGCAAAGTGAAATTTATCTTTTTTTCTTTCTTTTTACTTTTGTTAAAATCATTATTCATTCCTATATATAAAGCATGAGTACGCTTTTACTGGTCAAACGGTTTCAATCAATTCTTTTGGCCTGTTTTTACTTTCCTATTTTGCTGTTCCACCTTTTCACATGGTGTAAACTGCATTTTGCCTACTTAAAGTATTAAGAGATCACACTTTATACCCTAAATAATAATTTTCTTACTTCACACCCTCACTTCACTTATATACGCCATTACAATCAACCCGACATTCAACATTAAGGCTGCCACATGAAAAGGTAACAGAAAATTGAGAAAAAAGTTTACACATCAGGACACATATTGAAAATGCTTTGGAACATTAGGGGTGTACGTGGAAAAATATTATAAACATATTCAATACAGTGCCCTTAGATATTAGAACTAGTTTGGATGCCAAGTGGCACCTAATGCTACCAATTGGCAACACGCGGTGGCCTAAGTGGTAATTTTCATCCACGTCGACAGATATTGAATATCAGGGTTGATTGCAATTGTTTATATAGATCATTGTACGAAAGTGAAAGAATTATTAGTTAGAGAGTCAAAAGGAAAAATATCTCAATACTTTTATAGGGTCAAGTGTTGTTTACCCTTTTACATGCCAAACCCCAAATAATGAGATCATTCCCGAGGTCATTTTTGTTTCCCATGACATAATGAGATCACTTCCGAAGAATCTATTGGCATTTACTAAGCGTGAAAACAAAGCGATTGAGATTTGTTTTTAATGATCCCCTCCCTCTCTCTTTGAGGATTTTGGTATCGTTTTGGCATCAATGGCTTTTTACCATTTTTCTGCTTCATTTTTATTTGTTGTCCATTTTGTGTACATCGATTCACCAGTGTTGCTCATTGGAGATAGTTCTTGGTTATAGATGAGGTTTAGAGTAGGGCCGACCCTGATATTTTCGGGGTCTTAAGTACAAAATCGATTTGAAGCCATTCATTATTAAAGAAACGCTATAATTTTAATAAATACAAATTGTTTCAAACAAAAAAAATTTAATAACGCGTTTTATTTTTAATTTATTTTTTCTTTTAAATGTTTCACTTTTGAGCCAATAAAAATAATTTAACCTTAGTTTTTTAATGGGGCCTTACTTAATTTAAGTTAGTTGAGTCTATTTAATTTTTATTGACTTAAAAAACTCCTATATCATTGTATTAATTCATAATAAGAAGGTCCCTTTTTAGGAACTTTTCTAAGAAGCCCTAAGCTATTCTTGATAGACTTGGCCCAAGGGCCGCCCTGGTTTAGAGGGTAGCTCATCCGTTTGTTATACTTGTGAGTCAAACTATTCCTCTGCTGTAGCGGATTTATGAAAAGAACTCTCTCTCTCTCTCTCTCTCTCTCTCTCTCTCTCTGTTTGAGACGAGGCTTTACAATCTAGCTAGAAAAATAAAATGGTCAATAATTCCAAAAATAATGATGAATAGATAGCATGACCACTCCACATAATTGAAATGTATTGTAAGGAATAACATTTGACCAAAGAGGGGAGTCAACTGTTTTTGTTTTTTTTAATAAAAAAGATATAAATAATGCATTTTATGCCGTGTATTGACAGTGCATACCTTCACATGTTGTGGAACTCATATTTTTTTTGGGATCTTACCCCATTTTAGTATGTACCGACAATATATTATACAAAATACATTTTTTTAGCAAAATAAATTATTTTATTAAGAGAATAACAGGGACCAGTTTCTCTAAATTATAGATTTAGATTTTATCGTAATTTGGCAAGATGGAGATCCACCCTAAATTTACTTTAGTAATCTAAATTGTTTACTTGTAGGCCCCGTGCTAAAAAAATCATTTATACAAAAATTAAATTAATCGAACATCAATAATCACATGATATAATTGCATTTATCTTAAAAAATATATCATTTGCATTTGTA
Organism: Actinidia polygama; assembly: GCA_030159135.1. Classification (NCBI taxonomy): domain Eukaryota; kingdom Viridiplantae; phylum Streptophyta; class Magnoliopsida; order Ericales; family Actinidiaceae; genus Actinidia; species Actinidia polygama. Next base: position 5,267,111 of record BRYF01000010.1, read on the forward strand.
TTGTTATCCAAACTTTTATTTTCTCTTTTACATAGCATTTACATATAGTACTTCCTCGACTCTTATATTTTTTTAAATACCATGATAGAGGGTATTTTAAATGTCACAACACAAGGATAGTTATTATTAAATAAATAAGTTTTTAATTTATAAATAAATTCAAGTAATAAATAGTTACGATAATCATTATAAAGTACATATATATATGGGGACGTATCCGGAAATACAAGTTTTGACACAATTTTAGACACTTTATCCTAGCCCTTGAAATCAAGGACTGAGATTGCAATGGAGTAAATTTTTTTAAAGTATTTTTGAACTTTATTAAAACTACATCGTTTTAATAACTCTGAAATTTTACTCCATTGTAATCTCAGCCCTTGATAGGAC
>BRYF01000010.1:5287500-5290000 GCA_030159135.1 Actinidia polygama
GGTTCTACTTAAAAATGTGAACCGTTTATCTCGTGAAGCACGCTGAGAATATGAATTAAGTTGATTGGAGATGAGTAATCATATGATCGAATAACATTTGCGAAATTATACAACTCGTTCTAATATAAATGATTCAATCACGAATTAGCGATACTCGGTCAATTTAATTTTTAGCATAAATGATCACTTCAATGAAACTTACAAGATAAACAATTGACGTACCCACAATTTGCTAACTTTACCATAAAGTCCAAATCATAAAACTTCATTATTAAAAAGTTGATAAACCAATATAACAATAAATCTAATAATTTTAAAATCAAAGAAGGCTAGCTTTGCTTGACCAAAATGAAAGAAAATTGAACATTTAGGGCCACTCTATTTATTCATTTTCTATTCATTTCATTTTTATTCACGAATTATTTGTCAAGATAGATATTGATGTTTCTAAAAACCCTTCTCACATGGTGGGTTCCCTGCTCCTACATTATAGAATTATGACGTTTTTGGATCAACCCTCTTTCAGTAACCTATTTTTTAGGATTTTGATATTTTCACTAGGATTATTTTTCTTGTTAAAAAAGGAAAAAAAATCACAGAAATAAAAGTAAAAATTAAATGTTAATTGGAAATATTGACGAAGAAGTCAAAAGGCAAATAAAACAGTGTAATAATATTCAAATAGAGAATTTTTATCGAGTTTTTGTACAAAATGATGTGATAAAATATAATAAATATTTTACTTCAAAACAAAACAAATACGAAGATGGTTTTTATTTCTAAAAATACTGCTACTTGTCGTTCTTGTAGACTTTAATAGCACTCTTTAATAAAAATATTAAATAGGATTAATAAGCAACCGATCCAAACTTTCCTTTCTTATAGATTTTTACACTTATTTTTTTCTAAACTACTCATTTTTTTAAAGAGAATTACAATAAAAAAAACAGGTTTGGCCATAGAAATAAATCAACCCCTACAGTTTCAATTGTAACAAATTGAACTATATAATTTTAATTCGTTAACAATTTAAATTATCCGTTAATCTCCACCAAGCTAGGGACAACAAAAACTTGTTTTCATCTAAAATGCACGAAAATAACTTTTTATAGTATTATTTTCCTTCTAAAACCCTAATTGAGCCAATTAACAAGACAAATTAGAAAGTTTGAGTTTTGTATTTATTTAAAGAAACTAAGATTTTATGTTATTCTGCAATGAGAATGGTTCGATCGGGGCCTTATAGGGGAATTAGTTGATTCTGTTGATTATAGATGGATGAAGACTAACATATTGTGTTAAATTGCTACCAAATTAAAATTTATATAATTTAATTTGTTATAATTAAAAATTTAGAATTTAATTTGTTTTTATAGAAAAACTCTGAATTTTTTTATGTAATTCTCTTTTTTTTAATTATGCAAACTTAAATAAATTTTCAGTTCTTAGAGAAAATCCAAAAAACTTCTACATATTAATTGGACCGCTCACATGTCAAAAATGTGTGGGCCCATATGATCCACTAGTGAGCGCGATAGTTGGAAACTTGGAATTCTCTCTCTCTCTCTCTCTCCAGTCGGCTGATCTCAGGCTGCTAGCAGTTCCCGTCTCACAGGGAACGCATTATTCCCCGGCTTCATATTCATACTTCCGCCATTCACCTCTCTCTCTCTCTCTCCTTCTTCATTCCTCAAATCCGCACACGCCAATAATGAATTCAATCGTCTTCGCCGATCCTCACGCCTTGGTTCGCCTTCCCGTCCCTTCCTCCGCCGTACACCACCACCAGTTACCGTGCACCTTCGCGTATCAAATCGTCCTCCGACCACCTCCGTTTTGCATCTCTCGTCGTTCTCGTTCTCGCTCTTGCCGACGACTACAATCGCCGTTCGTCGTCTCCGCCAACTCCTCCGGCACGACAAATTCCACCCCGGTAAGTTCTCCTCTCTCTCTCTCTCTCTACATGCGCACACGGATCTTTCTCTGGTTTGCTCTTACTCTGTTTGATGATTTGCAGACAAAGAGTGGGGTTTACACTGTGGGTGATTTTATGACGAGAAAGGAAGATTTACATGTAGTGAAAACCACGACAACGGTCGATGAAGGTAGTTAGGATACTAGGGTTTTATTATGTTGTAGATATGTTTATGTTTCTTTCATTATCTCATACGTAGTCTTTATTATCGACAGCGCTGGATGCTCTTGTGGATAAAAGAATCACCGGTTTTCCAGTGATTGATGATGATTGGAAATTGGTAATTTTTAGTATCCGTGACTTATATATATGTGTGTGTGTGTGTGTTTGTGTATATATTTTAAATGAGATATACATAGAAGAAGACATTTTGAGGCCACTATTTTGTTGGTTCTAGGTCTTGGATTTTGTGGATGGCTGTAATGCTGCAATGACATTTTAATCCCATTTATGGTTCATGATTCGTCTAATTTTGTTTCCAGCAGTTGTAGTTTCTAAAAGTCACAACTAGTTTTTTTTGGTAAA
>BRYF01000010.1:5302500-5305000 GCA_030159135.1 Actinidia polygama
TACATAGGCAAACGTGTATGCTAAATATAAAATTTGTAACTGACACACGAAATGCAATATAAATTTTAACATTATGGTAGCGAATTTATATACACGATAGTTATTGTCGTAGTGACTTTTCAAAATTTTCAATTACGTTCAAGTAGTTGGTTTTTCTCATTAGCAAAAAAAAAAAAAAAAAACTGATAAAAAATTATACATTTTGAAGGCTCATCTCAAAAGAAAACTGAAAAAGTATAAAAATTTTATCCATCAATAAAAAATAATTATTAAAAAAGTCGAATAGCTAAAATAGCTCACTAGTAGACCATAATAAAAATGATGAACAAATTCTTCTACCCAATATTCAAGAAGTATAAAGCAAATTACTCAGAAAATGCCCTTAAATATATACTAGTTCTTAATTTTTTTTCTCTTCAAAACGTAATCAAATTTGAAATGTATGAATTCGATGTATTGCGATTGTAAGTCCAAGCCACACTAAATTTAGATCTATACCATAGATTCAAAATTTGAGAATTTTTTTGTTCAACATAGTTTATTAATACATTTTTCTTAATAACAAGGCGTTCAACGTTATTCATGACCTCCAACTAATTTAAGAAAGAAAAGTATTTTACAATTCGCGACTTATATATAAATATATATATAGGTTGAGTGATCGGCGTGGGGGTATTATCAAAATTTTTCAATAGCAAATTTTAAATTATATTATCCCGTAATATGTGTCATCTTATTTAGGCAAAGAACTTTTGCTTCTAATTTTAGAAGAAAAAAAAACTACTTCTAAAATGATTTAAAAACTAATTATGAGAAGATACTAGTTTGGTGCTTTAAAATCTAATTACACCCACCAAAAAATCATCCCGGAAAGTTCTAGCTCCAGAGATTACCTTTGAAAGTATTTAAACTAGGATAATTATAGGATGTGTTACTTCCTGTAAGCTCAAAATGTCAGAAGACAAATGAGTAAATTGCTAGCCCCAGCGAAGATAGCTGAGCAAAAACAAGTGAGTCTAAAGGGTAGATGATTGGAATTAATGCATTTATTGAAACTGATGAAGCTGCCTGGTGCCTACTATACACTATGCCCCTACCATCCTCAACCAATCCAAATCCCAATTATTCCAATATCATCTCTCTCCACAAAATTTTCCAACATTATTCTGAGAATTATTCTTGTTTTCCAAATAAAAATTGATCTGATTATATAGTTACCACAAATACTAGTAGCTGATCCAATCACACCCGTCTTACAAAAGGTAAATCCCACACCAAGATCAACATGATATGGAACCCATCTCTAACGAGTGAGGTGTGATTGTAAGATGGATATCTAAAATTATTACTCAATAATTATCGTTTTTTTCGTGCATCTTATTACTAGAGACGGAGTCAGAATATTTATTCATTAGAGTCAAACTCATATAATTATATACAATTATGAGATGATAGTGCAATTTTCTTTAGTAGGGTCAAAATTGTATTGATAGTGTATACTTTTTCTAATAGGGTGATAGTGTAAATTTGGATAATAGTATAATTTTTTTCAGTAGGATCACTTGACCTCACTTGTTCGGATATGCCTCCGTCCCTGCTTATTACTCTACGATATGACAAAATATATGGACTTTCTAGTAAAAATTGAATTGTATAAGGCATTTGGTGAACAAACCATTTTCCTAAACTTGACATCATTCTGCGGCGATGATTTTCACACGGTCATTTTTTTCGGTTGTATTTTTTTGTTTTTATTAAATAAAATAACTCAAATATTCCTTTACTTAGTTAAAAATGAGAAATATTACAGTGACCGATCATTGTATCCAAGTTGTTACCAATTGTATCAAAACGACGTCGTGCACCAAAACGACGTCGTTCTGGGTTTTTAAACATTTGGGGTTTTTAGTTGAACGATGTCGTTTTGATTGTTTTGTACTAAAATGACGTCATTTTAGTACAATCGGTAACAACTTTAGTATAATTATCGATCACTGTAACATTTTTTGTTAAAAATAAGAGTAACATAAAGTAAAAATCTCAATAATTCCAATTGATAAAAAAAATCTCAATAATTCCACTTTCTCTCTTCTCCCTTGCCAGGACAATGCAATGCTATCTGAAATCAACCAGGACCACTGAATCAAATCAATGTACGGCCTTCAAATTTGTATTCGTGAGTCGTACACCTCTCCTCCATCACCACCTCTCCTGTCCCTAAATCTAGGCCCCACATCTTCGACCACTCCTTCCATGACAATAACAATATTCATACTTGTTACGTTTCAATTTGTTTCTTCATTTCCAGGAATCTAAACATAGGTTTTGTTTGTATCAATGATTTCAGGAAGGAAATGGAATCTTAAATCCAAATTCAACATAAGAAAACAAGGATGTGAACATTGAAAGGGATTCACTTTCTAAAATTAATCTCAAAATAATATAAAAGGTAAAAAAGTAAATATATCACGTCAACTTAAAAGTGAACCAGAAAAATATG
>BRYF01000010.1:5310000-5312500 GCA_030159135.1 Actinidia polygama
TCAATACATGTGTGACCAAACCTACTTAGAACTAGTATGTTATTTGTTGTCCCCAAATGTTACTAGTGTTAGAGAGTAAACGGTTAACCACATTATGCTTTTAAGTATGGTTGATGTCCTAGCCTATCACATTGTCAGAATAGGTGACCCATACATGTGGGTGTCAAAAAGAATGTCCCATCTGAGTCGTTACTTTGCGTAAGTTTGGTGAGAATAGAGTTCCGATCTCACCTTCGGACGCAAACGAATGAGCTCGTCCCGTAGATGAGGACCAATCTTGTTAACTAAGGAGGATGGCCGATCTCAGTTTCAAGGTTGGATCCTCTTGGGATATGACTTGAGGAACATGGGCTCGATATAGACTAAGTCGGAGAAGACCCAGTCACATCGGTGAAGGTCTAATTGTATTTTGGGCTCCGACTTATATTTTATGCCCTTACAATAACCTAATTTTTTCTTTTCTTTAAAACACAAAAACTTAACATTAGTTAGGCTCATACAACATAAATAAAATAAAATAAATTTGAAGCGAGGCAAACAGGGGCCCAAGTAAAAAACAAATATTTTATGCCCTTACAATAACCTAATTTTTTCTTTTCTTTAAAACACAAAAACTTAACATTAGTTAGGCTCATACAACATAAATAAAATAAAATAAATTTGAAGCGAGGCAAACAGGGGCCCAAGTAAAAAACAAAAATAACGGGGTCATGGAATAATTACAAGTCGTTAGGATATGTCGGTGGTGACCAACCAGTTGGTGGAGTGAGATTAAAGCATTTTGTCCCTTCCCGTGCATCTATATATGTCAAATTTAATTTAATATCAGAATATATTAAGGACCTCTCATTCAGATCCCTCAACATGGGATTTTATTTATTTATATATATTATTATACAAGAATCTATAAAAATAATGTAGCTGCCACAATTTTGTTATCAAAACTAGTTTTTATGAGATTTTCTTCAGAGTTTAAGAGATCTGGAAAAATCAGCCTGACTCAAAAGAAATCAAGTTTGGCCCAAACTTGTCGGGCTCTCTTAAATATTAACCCACACATTGACATCCTTATTTGGGCATAGATAGGTAGTCATCGGCACACATGTCGCCACCCTCATTGGGCATCGATGGGTAGACGTGGGAACACACGGAGATCACCGCAGAGTTTCCGCCAAACACCGCTTAAGGGTAGGTGGGCCGCTTCGGCATCCGTGCCCTAACTGAACTTTGGTCAAACCAGGCGCTGAGGACGAGTTTCGTCATCCGAACTTCTCGTTACTGAAAAAATATTGACACCAACTCACATAAACTCTGCAGCCAACGAAAGCTCATGCGAGTTTGAGGGAAAATTCATCAACTTTGGAAAAAAAATTATTAAAGACCAAAAATCATTTTTATGGAATTTATTTATTTTTTAAAATTTGGTCAACAATATTTTATTTTTAAAGTTAGCCAAGACAAGAGACTCTTTAAATTTTTTTATAAATGAATCAAATTAAAGAAAAAAAACTACAGAAAAGTGAAAAAAAACTATACAATAAAAACTTTATACTTTTGTGGTTTCACCTTGTTGAGATGAATCTAAAAATTCTCAACTAATTTGAGAAAAAAATAAAAAATTGCTAAAGAAAAAATATTTTTATTCGATAAATTAACTATTTTTTTAATATTTAGAGGATATTTTTTCAATTATAAATAAAAAAATTACACTTTTAAAATTCTCTCTTTAAGAGGTACAGAAAGAGGTACAGAAAGAGTATAAAATTATGATCATGATGAAAAAAACCCATTAAAAACTAAAAAACTAAAAAAAAGGTGAGATTGGGCCTAAAATCTCTCCCCTCCCCTTGAGGTTGGTGCGATTTGATCCTTGTCTTCATCTCTTTACGAATTTGTTAAAAACATGTCCAATACCGTTTTGCTTAAAACTTTGCAAAGGAAATTCTGTTAGTAGCTATTTCTTTTATGAAACTATTGGAATATACTGAACCTAATCTGACTCAAATCGCAATTATCCCGTTGAAAAAGAGGGGATATTTTCTTCACGTCCTGTCAATTTCTCTCACAAAAATGGAAACTCTCAATACACATTGGCGGTGAATCTCACATTTTTTGTGAAAGGAAGTAACACCACGTAGCTGTGACACTGTTATAAAATTTCCGGAATTTAACCAAGCTTTTAAGCCATCAGAATACAAAAACGTCAAACGCTAAAACACAAACGTTTGTATCAGCGCAAAAGCCAACAATAGAAAGGAAGAGGTGCGATTGAGTGCGAATGCTAAGGTCGTGTTTGGAGTAAGAATCTGGTCAAGAAAAAAAAAAAAGGAAATAGTTAAAAATTCAACAGTTAACTTCTCTTTTCCGTCCACATAGTAATACACGGCCATCCAGGGGGATTCACTCCAAACACTAGAAAACCCGATGACACTCAAAAAATCAAACAAATAAAACCCAAAAGCATTTTAAAAAAAAAAAATTATTCTTCACATCAAAGGGT
>BRYF01000010.1:5350000-5355000 GCA_030159135.1 Actinidia polygama
TAAAACAGAAAGAAAGTTTGATGTGTTGCATCATTACATGTTATTTTGTTGACACATCAACAAAGCCTAACTAAAACCCAAGCATTGTATACGAAAGATCATACAACACATTTTCGCCAACTTCACGAGGATCAGCTGGTAAAGTTTCCCGATTTGTCAAACTGCATTTTGGAAAGAAACAGTGGGAGAACACGGTTTTGTTATGGTTGCCCTGCCTTGGTGGGAATGTTGCTGGATAGCCAATCAAGACCCTCGTAAAGTCCTCGGCCGGAGGTGGTTGAAGTACCCTGGTTGAACCTGTAGAAGAAAGTTCACCAAAACCAGCAGCCAGAACAAATAACCAAAACTAGAATAGAGTGGAAAGAAAGAAACCAAACATTAAAGACCCATTGGGAACTAAACTGAAAGCAATATCCTATTCATTTCTATGAAATACTCTACCTGAAGTTGTGAAAGTGTGAAAAAGGGTTACTTTACTATTTATTATACTCTTAACATGCCCCTCGTGTGTGGGCGGTCTCTCCTCCACATGCTAGCCAAACACGTGTAAGTATTTAATTAGGTTGACACTTAGGTTTGAACACATGATCTATTGCCTGCTATAATATAATGTGAAAGTGTTGACCACCAATTCATATAAAAGCTTGATACCACGTGAAAATATTAACTAACAACTCAACTAAAAGCTTAAGCTATTAGAGAAAGGTGCAACTTTATTATTTATAATAATATTCTCAACAAAAGTTTATGATGTGTGTCTTAGTCAGGGACTTTACCATAAGACAAAAATTAGATGCAATTTAACTAGGGCTGTAAAATGAAATAAGTTGCTCGAGCTTGACTTGTGTTCAACTCATTAAAAGCATGTTCAAGGTCAGCTCCTTATGTAAACAAACCAAGCTTGAACACATTTGAAGCTGTTAATTTTTTGAGATCGGCACACTAAGTGTTCATGCCGTATGGAGAAACCAAGCTATTTGTACTTGGTCATGATAGGCTCGGTTAAAGCTCAATTGTTATTCGCTAAACTACTAAACAAACTAAGCATGAGCTTAAACAACATTGAAATAACAACAGAACAACAATTTTATTTTTTGTAGAAGTCAATCAATTAAAGAAAAATGTAAAGAAAATGAAAAAAAAAATATTATAAAAAATCACGAACTAAAGAGGGATGCTGTAACCTCACCATCATGCTGACGAAGAAAATGCAGGCCAAGTTTGTCAGCGACCTCAGAAACACACACATCATGTGGAAGGTCTTGTTTATTGGCACAATCAAGTAGGGATGCATCTCGTAGTTTGCCCGGCAAATAAGAGTAAAAAGTTTGATACATGATCAGCAATGCATTGCTTTTATAAACCTTGAGGTATAAAGAAGCTTGATAACAGTGACGGGACCACTGGCCCCTGAAACTCCTATCCTCCTGTCCCAAACCCCATTGGGAATTCCATATCGCGCAGCTGGGAGAGGTGCTAGAAGAGGTGATCCGAACCCCTTAGAAGACACAAATCATGATATCACCAACCTCATTAAGTATCTGATGCAGCTCATTTTGGGCTTCTGAGATTCTTCCTCTATGTTGCTGTCTACCACGAAAATGAGTCCCTGTGTATTTTTAAAGTAATGTCTCCACAAAGGCCGGATCTATCTAGCAGCAGTGATACATAATTAGTATCGAGCAAAAAAAGGGATAAACGATAAGTTGATTTTTAGAGCACACAACATATAGATGATGAAAGTGAATTCCATTTGTATATTGTTTTTTCCCCTTCATAAATAGCATAATTCCTAACCTTGTATTTACCCTAATAATTAAAATGCATTTGTTTTATTGGTATAAAAGCTAGTACAAGCAAAATACAAGTATTTCCAAAACTATGGAGGAAACAAATTCCTAAACGTTTTGCCTTGTCTTGTCCTCCAACATCCCACACAGTGAAGTTGTATTTGAGTAAGAGTAAGAATCAGAATTCCAGCAGCCTCTGAATAACACAACAAGGAACCTCCTCAAACCAAATCTCTAAATCAGAAGAGATAGCATGTTTTGAATGAATGGGCATCATAAAACATATGCTCCTCTCAATCTACATATAATCTGCAAATTTCGTCCAATTTGTCTATATATTTAGTGAGATAACCAAATAACAGAAAGCTCTTTATGAACTGTTCAAAGCCAGACATGGAAATCAGTTGACCATCAAAGTAAGAAAGAGTTTTCACGGGAGATACCAATTGTAGGTACAGTTGTAACAACAACTCTCAGCTTTAACTTGTGGAGGATGGTTGTCTTCCTAGAAGCATCCAGACCCACCATCAGAATTTTCAAATCTTGTTTTGCAAGAAGCCGAGACATTGTCACTTCCATGCTTAATCATTCAATCCAAGAAATAGATTGTGGAGAGAACAAATTTTTCGTCTACACGATGAACCTTCACTTGTTGTGCTCAAAATGAATAACCGATCACACACACAAGACAATAACCAACGATGTCTACGTCCACGAAGAGAAATCAACAATCCACTAATCGAATGAATGGATTACAAAGAGACTAGATCTCTCAACTCACTATCTTTATCTGTCTTGCCTCTCAATCTCACCTCACAGCACTCCTCTCTCAGCCCACAACACACACATACGCACAACACAGAAAATCTCAATATCCTGCCCTCCTTTTATAGACCAAGGAAAGGAGGTTGTAGATTCCTAACAGAATACTTAATAGTTATCCTACTCTACTTAAGAAAATATAAAAGATAAGCACTCTCAAGAGTCCTAGATAACTCGAGAGTTTCACCGTCTCATGGACACTCCATGCGAACCCCAACTGGGCTTGAGCTTGGCTACTGGATTTGGACTGATCCAAGTGGGCTTGGACTCATCCAGATGGGCTGGACTCAACATAAGAACTTAGTGATTAATCATGCTCAAGGTTACACAACACCTTCCGGTGAAAGTAGAGCTACATAAGATTGTAAATTAGTAAGTGAAAATATGAAAACAAAGCTACAGTAAACAATTTACAATTTTCACCCTTCAATTTTTACCTAAATTTTACTTTCATCCCTCATCTTCTAATTTGAGAGCATTAAACGTTGTACTTTATATCCGATTGCAATTTACACCTTCTGTCACTCTCTGTTAATAGAAATAGACAGAAAGATGCGTGCGCATGAAACATGGACTATTATACAAAAGGGCAGAGGGGGGAAGACACCTTATTCCCATTTCCCACAAATTGGAGAACGGGGCTTCTAAATGCATCGGAATTTTTTTTATTTACAACCATTGCATGCATTGAAATCCTTGTACCCTACAAAAACTATGGGTGTAGAGAGAAATTTTATTTGTTCATTTTAAATGGTGAACAAATAACCATGAAGCCCGGAATTTCCACATATCAAAGATACCGCTAAATCATTTAGACAAACTGAAAATTCTTCAAAGATGAGGGAGAAAATTGCAATGTGTGATCGTATTAAATATTTATGATCTCAGCTGGATGGCTAAATGGACCAAAACTTGGGGATCTAAAGCATGATTGAGGATGGATTCGGGAGGAATTTGGATTATCTAAAAACAGGCCTAGCTTATAAGGGATTGTTTCCTAGGCCATGTTTGATAAGATGGAGTATTTCAATTAATGGGATTGGTAATTCAATCTCAATTTTATCAGAATTAGGATGGAGGTTAGGTAACTATCCAATCCAAATGGTTTGGTTTGGGAATACCACATTTTTAATGGGATTCTTAATCCTCTATTTGGGGGATTAACAGTCTTAAAAAATTAATGGTCTAAAATTTTATTTTTGCATTAGAATATACTCCAGTTAAAGTGAGCACACAGGAATAATAGTTTAATCTCAATTTTAAAATCTGTTATCAAACGTAGCCATAATTCTATCGCTCACCAAACATGGCCCGAAGAATTGAACTGAAACTATGACTGATAATCCTCGTATAGAGGACTATTGTATTCGATCTTCGCCGTAGGATTAATAATCCATGGACTAACTAAACCTATGAATTATCTGCTTTATTCGATTCAACTGCCTAAAATAATAATGCAAATCGTATCCTATATTGTATCCCATCCTAACATAACATAAAATAAAATAAAGGTATATATAATGTCATCCTTATCCTTTGGAAAGGAAAAAAACACGTGTAGTATTATCTTGTCCTCCCTTTTCAATCCATCTGATTAAACATGCTATGTACGGGCGAGTGATTCGATCAACTAATAGGGTTAAAACCGTCAAACGTTCAGCAAAGGGCAAATGGGCACAAAAAAATAGAAAAAAAATGGGTAGGGGCTTTATCGGCCAAAATAAGGGGTAAAATCATAAAAAAAAATTGAACAGGGGCAAAATCGGCAAAAGAAATTAGAAAAAAAAATGGGTAGGGCCAAAATAGTGGTCTGAGTTATTGTTCACTCAAAACAAAAAAAAGACAAAATCGAAAAAAAAAATGGTTAGGGGCAAAATTGGTAAAAAATAAAATGGCTAAAAAATTGGGTAGGGGCAAAATCGACAAAAAAAACGGTGGTAAAAAAATTATGTTCCCCAAAAAAAATGGTTAGGGGTAAAATCGAAAAAAAAAATGTGGGGGCAAAATCGAAAAAACAAAATAGAAAAAAAAATCATGGCTAGTAGCAAAATCCAAAAAAAGTTAGGGGCAAAATCAGCAAAATATAAAACGTGGGGGCAAAATCGAAAAGAACAAAATGGATAAAAAAATTATGGCTAGGGGTAAAATCGGAAAAAAAATTGATGGTAAACAGACTACTGCAACTCTCGGGACCAATCTATAATTATCAGTAACTCTCGGGACCAATATGTACTTAACAGAAACTAAAACATAATTTACAGCAACTCTAGGGACCAATCTGTACTTAATATAAATTTTAGGGACCAAACTGTAATTATTAAAAACTCTAGGGATTGTTCACGGACCAAACTGTCAAAATCAGAAAGTTCTAGGACCCAATTGACAACA
>BRYF01000010.1:5412500-5415000 GCA_030159135.1 Actinidia polygama
GTAATTTGAGGGAGCAAAAATATATGAAGATATGCTTGACGCATTTTCATAATACAAGAAAACATATATCATAGACACGAGATCATAATTTTACACTTGTAAGTTATCATAAATGCACAACGAAGATGTGAACCTCTATGTCTTTAGAGTGCAAAACTTTACAATTTTGAATTATCTAATGTATTGTTAGTATACTATATAAGAGTTGTTTAAATTTATATATGTTTAAATTTATACATCATACACATGATATAATAATTTTATACTTCTAAAGTATCATAAATGCATAATAAAGGTGTGACTATCTATAATCTGTGGTACCTATACATTCTTATTTTACAACTAAGGTGAGTGCTCCCGCGATGTGCGTGAAGAACTTATTCTTAAAAAGAATTTATTTATTTATTTTATTTATCTAATAGTTATTGTGTGAAAGGATATTTTTAGCATGAAAAAAAGTGACCTACTTCAAATTTGAGTATACATCAACTTGGTCTTACCTTTTAATAATAGAATATATTTTATTTTTTGTCTTGAATTATATGTATACTTGTCTCCCTTTCTTCACACCCTACCTGTGAGATCCTAAACTCCTAAATCTTTTTATTAGTCTAATTTCATGCATTTAGATAAGGAGATTAGACTAATTAAGGTGTTTCACTAACTTAATTTAATGAGTGAGAAATATGGTGGGATTTTCATATGTATAAGCAGGATTAGTGTGTGATTAGTGCATGATTAATTATGTTAATCCATGCCTAATTCATGACTAATCATGATTAATTAGTTTAAGTGGGGTGATAAGTGAAGTGCTAGGTGTGTAGAAGTGTGTGGGAGTGTGTGCATAAGTGTGTGGAGTGTGTGTAAGAGCCATGTGTGTATGTGTGTGTGTGTGTGTGTGCTATGCAAGCAAAATAGATACAATTTTGTATCTATAGGGCTGCCAAATAGGAGAGGTGGAGAGAGAATAGAGGTGCTTGAGCCTTAGAGAGTTGAGAGAGAAGAGAGAAAGGAAGAAGAAAAAAGAAAAGAGAGGGAAGAATGAGAGAAGAGAAGGGAGAGTTTGAAAACATCTTGTTTTCATCAATTAAGGTGAGTTTCATCTTGTTTTATGCAATGTGTGTGTGTGTGTGTGTGTGTGTTATAGCCATGTAAATGAGGGAGGAGGAAGAAGAAGGAAGGGAGGTAGGTAGGGTTTCCATGAAGGAGACCCAAATCAAGCATGATTTGTGTATTTTAGAGTATTTGAATCTTGGTCATAGTGTTTTCTTACCATTTTACGTCATTAGAACACAAATGGGAGTGTGTTGAAGTGATTTGAAGTTGGAAGATTTGGAAATGAGAAATCCATTTTCAGACCAAGAACAAGACTTATCGTTCGAACGCTGCATAAAACGTTCAAACGCTAAGGCAAAAATGAGGAATTTCAACTTCTGGGCATTCGAATGCAGCGTTCGAATGCTTAGGTCAATTATGGGGCAGCGTTCGAACAATGCATAGAGCGTTTGAATGCTAAGGAGGAAATTGGTGGATTAGGGTTCGGACGCTTCTATGCAGCGTTCGACAGTCCCGAGGAATGAAAAAATGACTTCAAGCCTTAGGGTTCGTATGCAGGGTTAGGTAAAACAAAGGGTAGTGTTTGAACGCTACAGGGGCGCTCGAATGCCAGCGGTTATTTTTGACAATTTGGCTTGTGGAACCTTCACATACCTAAGTCTAGTTTGTATACCTTGATGCACTTTAATAACAACACATTGAAGCTTAATACATCACATTGATGCATTGCATGTGGTTTTGAAAGGGATGGTTATGTTGGTGTAGCACCATGGACTACCTAGGCGTAATTTGCATACATTTAACGCAATATCATGAGATATTGTGTTGGGTTTGCGAGGGAGGGGTTCTTATGTTGGTATGCCTAGATCATTGATGCATTGCATTGCGCCCGCGGGGGGTGGGTGGGGTGGGGGGTTACCTTGTTAAACCAATATGAGAATGAATATAAGGCGTGTGTGGATAGTGCAAATGTTATGTTTTTATTATTGATAATTTATACATATATGCGTGCACTGATGAAATTGTGAATGATAGGATTGAAAGAAGAAGAAGGGTCTTCGAGACAACCTCAGACATAATTTTATCGCGGTGTGTGTGGTGATAGGTGGGATTAATAAACAAATAGTCGTATTCATATTGACTTGACTTAATTGACTTGATATGATGCGGATGTTGATATTCATATGAGGTTCCTTGATATAATGCTAATGTTAATATACAATTGAGGTAGCATTGCATATTGTATGCCAATGCATTACATAGAGGAATGTTATGCCGATGTGGGGCTAATCTAAAGATTAACCGATGTAGGGTTGATCTTATAGGACGTCGATATGGGGCATCCGTGATAACGAACCATCAATCATTGGGCCAACGTTATCTAAACTTGCGCGCATATGTGAGTAATGCATTATACATTATCATTATCTACTTCTGGATATCT
>BRYF01000010.1:5420000-5425000 GCA_030159135.1 Actinidia polygama
TACCCCTAGCCATAATTTTTTTATTCCAATTTGTTTTTTTTCGATTTTTTCCCCACATTTTCTTTCCGATTTTTCCCCTACACTAATTTTTTTCTTCGATTTTGCCCCTAGCCATAATTTTTTTATTTTTTTCAATTTTTTCCGCACATTTTTTTTCGATTTTGCCCCTAAAAATTCTTTTTCCTTTTTTTGGGGGAACAATAATTTTTTTACCACCATTTTTTTTTCGATTTTGCCCCTACCCATTTTTTTATTCTATTTTTTTTATCGATTTTATCCCTAACCATTTTTTTTTCGATTTTGTCCCTAACAATTTTTTTCTATTTTGCCCCTACCCATATTTTTTTTAATATTTTTTTGCCAATTTTGCCCCTGATTTTTTTTCCTATTTTGCTCCTCGTAGTTTCTTTGTTTTGTTATAATGATTTGAATTAGATGCAGAATAAATGACAATATCTATTTGGCATTTAGCTAGAGTTTTTTCAAATGACGTTTGTTGTGCTTTTGTTGCTCGAATTTGTCAACCACGAGTGTTTTACAGTTACTATTTATTGCTTTTATTCTTCTTTTTCTTTAATCATCATATTATGACATGGGAACAATTATAAAAAAATTTAAAATTTGAATCAGTTCAAGGTTATCTATGTTTGCCAAAAAAAAATAAAATATTGATAAGATGCGAGTTGTATTTTGACATTTGTTGTGTTTTTATTTGCTTAGATTTATTAACCATTGATTCCTATTTATTACGTTCATTGTTCTTATTTTTTTTTTTTGTGATCAACATTTGAATAAGGGTGAATATTTTTATTCTGAATTTTTTTAATTATGTAGTTACCAACATTAGCGAATTTATCACAACTGAATTAGTTTTAGGGTAACTTTGAAACTAGAAAAAGTGTTACATAGCTTCAAAAAGATGGGACACCAACTTGTGTTCTCCCTTTAAATATTGGTACCATATTTTTTTAGCTGCTTTTGCCCCTACTTTTGCTGAACATTGGACGGTTTTAACCATCTTAGTTGATTGAATTACTCGGCTGTGCATAGCATGGTCTGATGACCACTATCTTTTTTTTCGATTTTGCCCCTGACCACTATTTAGTTCTTCAACTATCGGTTCTATCAATTTAGTCCCAAATTTTTTTTTGTTTTTGATTTTGCCCCTTACCAAATTTTTTTCCCCACCATATTCTTTTCCGATTTTGTCCCTGACCACTATTTCGTTCTTCAACTATCGGTTCTATCAATTTATTCTCTTACCATTTTTTTAAATTTTTTTTACCTTTTTTTTTTATTTTGCCCCTCTTATATATATATATATATACGATTTTGCCCCTATTCATTTTTTTCCAATTTTGCCCCTAGCCATTTTTTTTAATTTTTTTTATCATTTTTTTTTCATTTTTTTTGCCGATTTTCCCCCAACCCATTTTTTTTTTTACAATTTTACCCTTTTATTTTTTTGCCGATAAAGCCCCTACCAATGTTTTTTTTTTTTTGTCGATTTTGCCCCTACCCATTTTTTTTTCCATTTTTTTTTCACCATATTTTTTTTGCCGCTTTTGCCCCTACTTTTGCTAAACGTTGGACCATTTTAACCTTCTTAGTTGATCGAATTACTCGCTCATGCATAGCCCGTGCATAGTCCCACTAGTATATATATATATAAAAAAAAGATTTAATATCTTCCATTGGTCAAATTTCAGTTGCTGTTTTAAGGTCAAAAATTTTTAAAAATTATTTGGAACAAAATGACCAAAAATTATCATCAACCCAAAATTACTCAAAAGGATAATAAGTAATTTTTCTTTTAATGAGGTTTTCTAGAGAAATGATCTCCGTAAAGAAGTAAGAAATTTAAAGTTTGAAATTCAGGAATTAATTTTTTTTTATTTCTGAACATAAAAAGCAGATTTATATATATTCCCTTCGTTGATTTTCTAATGAAATTCTAATAATCTAGGGTGTGAATTGGGTTCAAATTCAACCTAACTATTGTGGGAGAAGAGGAATTTTTTTAGATATTTTTTTTAAGAGAGCGGTAGATTTGCACGAACACGTGCATTTGATGTAGAAAAACTAAGAGTCAAATTTTCATAAAAAGAAAAATGGATCCTCCACTACGCTAACATAACGTATGTGATCTAATGGACGAGTGAATCAACCTTGAAGAAAAATGAGAAGACATGTGGGTGTTTAATTCATTTTTTTTTAAAAAAATATAAAATAAATTTAAATTCATCTTATACAGAAAGTATGTTAATGGTATCTTAACATGATTAATTCACTACCATTTTAAGATTTTAAGACCAACATAGAATAAATAAAAACCATATAAATGGAAAGCTTTTTAACGGTATCTTAACATGGCTAGTTGAATTCTATTTTAAGATTAATGTAAAATAAATTATCGATGAAAAGTATCTTAATAATATCGTCATATAATTTGCCTAATTGAAAAATATTCCAATTTATATAATAATATATTAATTTATTTTTCATTTATTTTTAAAAAAGTTATTTTTTTGGTGAATAAGCATGTATAAAGAAAAGGGATTTTTTTCCCCCAAAAAATACTATTAGCTACCTCATTAAACTTAATTATTTTAAATATAATATGGATCTAAAATAATTTAGATATGTGCATAACAAGTGTTTTTGCTAATATATATATATATAATTAAAATTCAACGAGAAAAAAAGAGAAACGTCACTAAAATTGAAAAAAGAACATTTAATTAGTGAAAGCTCTCAAAATACTAACATTATAATTAACATAGAAAATTTTTATCCAACTTCAAATGTAGTAAAAATTTCATTATTTATTTTTATTGAAAATTTCCAATGCCTTTTTTTATCCCCACATGATGGTCCAGAACTAACACAACCACCACCGCCACACAATAACCAAAAATATAAAACTGTAAGAAACACATAATTTTTCACAATCTCATTTGGAATTGTCTTTATTCATAAATTTAGTAAAAATTCACTATTTTATTCAACAAAAATTGAACATATTCTTAAAGCCAACCATCAACATACCCAATCCTATGTCCATTTTTGTTTTCAGAAAATCAAAACTACATACTTTCCACTTTTGGAAACCTAAATATATTTTTGACCTTCAACATCATATGGGAAGAGAGAGTGAACAAGAGGGAGAGATATTAGAGAATTTTTTCTACGTTCATATGGACACCGAGACACTGATGGTGGCGGAGAACACCGGTTGGTGGTGGTTAGATCTGGAGATTTATAGAGTCAAGTCAAAGAGATTTGGTGTGAGGTCTAGATGGTGAGGACAACATGGTGAGCGCATGCGACAACAACAATGAGTATCGGTGGGCTTGTGGTCGGAGCTAGTTTGCTACTAGATGGCATAACTCGAGAGAGGAGGGACGAGAGAGTGGTATTGATTAAAGAGAGAGTTTTGTGCGGTGAGATAGTATTGGGGGCATATATATCCGGAACAATTGAGATTTGTCATTTTCACTCACGAATTTAAAAGTCATAGACTTCAGCTTTAGAAATATTTTGATTTATCGTTACAATATTCTTATTTATTTTGAGAGGGGCAAATGTTAATGAATATATATGCATTTTTATCCAAAATCACAGACATACTTGTTAGCAAAAGCATTTGAAAGATTTTCACTAATTACCCAAAATATTAAGAAGTTTTTCTTTTCTTTTTAAAAAAGTAGTGGTGGTTTTGGGCCTCACAAAAGCGAACCCGAGAAGTCATGTGGAGACCATCTTGGGCCGACCTGTTTGATTTTGGCCAGCTCTCAATGCTTGTATGGTCCTGACCCAAAACAAAAAGAAAGGAGGTTAAGAACTCTCCCTTGAGCTTCCCTGGCTTCTTTCTCCTTGGAGATTTTAACAATGTCCTTAAAGGTGAGGAGAAAATTAATGGGCTCCCGGTTACTCCCTATGAGGTTAAGGACTTTCAGGACTGTTGTTATGAGCTGGGTATAACAGACTTGAGATTTACTGGTCTCTTCTATACCTGGTCTAATAACTCTGTCTAGAGTAAATTAGATAGGGTTATGGTCAATACCAGGTGGATACAAAAGGGGTTGGTAGCTACGGCCAACTTTGGTCTTCCTAGGAAGTGCTCAGACCGCTCCCCTTGTGTAGTTTCTCTTTTTGCAATCAGAGACCATAGAGTTAAACCTTTCAAGTTTTTTAATATGTGGACACAACATTCTTACTTTCTTGACCTGGTTAGTATAATACATGGGGGTTACAAGTAGAAGGGACAACTATGTTTAGACTTTGTAAGAAGCTTAGAGTCCTAAAGGACCTTTTAAAGAAGCTGAATAAACTCCATTTTTCGCACATATCAGCAAGAACAAAAGTTGCAGATGAGGAGTTGCTCCAAGGCCAACAACTATTGCATGATAATCCAAGGGATGAAACCCTCCAAAACAGAGTTGCAGACCTAATGAAGAAGGCTAATAGGATGGCTGAGGCTGAGCTAAGTTTTTGTTCTCAATTAGCCAAGGTGAAGTACCTCAAGAATTGTGATAAAGGTATGAAATTTTTTCATGACCTAATCAAAAGTAAGAAGGCAAGAAACCAAATTGTCTCATTATCAGATTCAGATAGGGTAACCACCATCTCCCCCAAGCAAGTTAGCTCTCTTTTTGTTGAATGCTATAAGAGCTTGTTGGGGACCAGGAAAGAATGTACGAGACTGGATAAGGAGATCCTTGCAGAAGGTACTCTGGTTAATGAAGAACAAGCCATTGACCTGACAAGACCTTTGCTAAATGAGGAGATAAAGACTGCCCTATTTGATATAAGAGATGATAAGGCCCTTGGGCCGGATGGCTACTCTTTAGGATTTTTTTAAAATGTCTTGGAATATTACTGAAACAGATGTGTGCTCAGTCGTTAAAGAATTCTTCATGTCTGGTCTTATACTCAAGCAAATAAATCATGCAACAATTGTTTTGGTTCCCAAATCATCGAAGCGCATCTAGGGTGGA
>BRYF01000010.1:5430000-5432500 GCA_030159135.1 Actinidia polygama
CTTATCTCGTTCATGCACACACACTTTTACTGAATTTCATTTATGTGACTATCTAATCATATTCTAATAGGTTTTAAGAACCACTATAAGATCCATTTTGAGTAGTGCATGGCTGAAATTCAACACATAAACAACAAACACGAGCCTCACGATGTCCCAACCTTGTTGCAATACGAACCAGTCTACCATCCTACCATCCCAAATCAAGTTTCTAGGTTCCTTCAAGTTGCCTTGCCCCCTTTCCAAATCCAAGAACCTACAGATCCCACCCAACGGGTTCAGTCCTCGATCTATGGTGATCAGACCATCATCAATTGGATAAACGTTGGGGTTCCGGACTTTGCCAAAGAAAAGAAGGAGTGGGAGGCCGTTCCAACAATTCAAGCTTGGTTCAACTTTTTGAGAGCGAGCTTTGAGCTGCTCTCGCTGAGGAGGAAGAGGAAGAGGAAGAGGAAGGAGAAGGAGAAAAGGAAGAAAACGAAAAAAGAGGGGGGAAAAGGTTGTTCTGGGTGGTAACTTGGCCACAACCAATCCAATTTGGGTTTCGAGCTTGAACGATGAGGTCCCTGAGATAGTCGTACTTCCCCCAATCCAAGAAGTTCAAAGGGAGGAAGTTGAGCATTTTTTTGAAAGAGAGGAAAAAGAAGAAGGATTTATCTCGGCCACCACCATGCCGTCGAAGCTTCTAAAGATTGGGGTAAAGTTCAGCCAAGATAAAGAATAGGCTTATCTCCTTACCGACGAGGTTGAGAGGTCCTGTCTTGCCACCTAGAAGCCAAAAGAGAAGGATAAGGGGAAGGGCCAAGACATTGGTCCCTCCAAAATAAGGCGCAACGGGCAGGCACCAGCTTGACATTCGACTCCTTGCCCACTCCAATTTTTCCCCCAAGCTCAAGAACCTTTGATCTATCAATCAGGAAGCTCAGACGTCGTGTCACATAAGACGACATGTATCGGGATTTTGAGATCTGCCTAGCCATTACTCAAGCCGCGATGTTGCCCCTGGATGTTACTGAGCTTTAGAAGAAGGATGGGGTGACGGCCTACAGCCTGAAAGTGATGCAAAACCTCCAAGTAAGTGTTCTACCTCAATTCGATTTTCTTTCTCTTAAGACTTTGTAGACTTGGTAGAACTTGAATTGAACAATCTTCTTTATAGGCCCTTTATAGATAGAGACTGAACTATTAGCGCAAGAATAAGCGGTCATGAGTGTTAAAGAATGCCTAGAAGCGAGCCATCGTCCTAGAGGGAAAGATAAGGAGGAATGAGGAAGAGCTTGCTATTGCCGTCGAGGAGCTGAATGAGAAATAGGGGGAGATCACCGGGAACCGGTAGGTAGTCAAGGGTCCTATTAACCAGCGCATCTACGATCATGGTTGGAACAAGTTCGATGATTTTTGTGTCCTTAAGACCTAGCTGAGGCGTTGGTTGGCTTTCTCAAAGGAGCTCAACACTCCCTTTGAACATCCAATGTGGTCCGCAGCCTGATTGTGCCTTGAGGCTTACTTGCCTATCCTCCTCCAGGGATTTGATGAAGAAGAGTATTTTAGCCAACCTGCAGAAGAAAAGGACACCAGGTAGGAAGGCGCTACCAAGGTGGAGGTAGAGAAGGAGAAGGAGACTAAGAAGGAGGAGGACCGAGCTGAAGGTAGTTCGATAGACAACCTCCCACATCTGTGAAGTTCCTTGCATTGTCATGAAAGGATGATTTGTCTAGTTTTGATGAATTCGTAAATATATTTTTGAACAAGTCTCGTTAAGGGAAAACACTTATGTTGTAAATTTATTAATTTTGCTTCCAGCGCAGTTTTGGCTTTTGCATACCTTAGCTTAGTTTCGTTTTAATTTAGACTTGCCTTTGAATGTTTAGGACAATTTGAGCTCGGTGCTTAGGTAGCTCGGCGAATAGTCTCGCGCATGGATTATGACATCTCTAGCTTGTGCTTTTGTAGTTTGGCGAATAGTCTCGCGCTTAGTTTAAAATGTCCTGAGCTCGGTGCTCAGGAAAAATAAGGATTGCATCTCGTTCGGGTAAATTTCACACTTAGAAAAAATTTACATTTTGAGAATTTTTGAAAGTAAAATTTTGGTATGAAAGGATGAATTCCTTGAAGCCGAGGTAAATATGTTTTTGAACACTTAAAATAAATTTTGCAACTAACAAACACCTTTTGAATTAGCCGAACTCAATGATTGCATGATCAGAAACAGTTACAATCCTTTCTATAAAATAGCTCGGATCAAAAGTAAAGTAGTTACATGTTTTATTGATAAAATCTTCCTAAGTTGTTGGAGATCCCAAGTCTCAGGATTTGCTTGCCCTTCAGATCTTCAAGATGGTGAGCTCCTTTGCCAACAAACTTAGTGATTTTGTACGGACCTTATCAATTTTGACTAAGTTTTTTTTCCACCGGGTCCTTGGTATTTCTAACAACCTTTATCAAAAAAAGGTCGCCAACAAAAAATTCTTTGTATGGGACCCTTTGGTTCTAAATTTTG
>BRYF01000010.1:5525000-5527500 GCA_030159135.1 Actinidia polygama
TGATAGTAGTATATTTAGCAAAAAACATGATAAAATGTCTATAAGAGATGGTTTTTTTCTTAAAAAGGTTACAATCTAATATAATCACTTCAGACTCGTGACCAAATCGGGTTGAACCCGCACGATTCGACCCAATTTGCACTATTGGGAATATCCGAGCTGAGGAGAGAGGTTTTGTTCCTGAACTCTCTTAAGGGTTGAGTTTATGAGACTTCTACTTTGCCCTTAGTGGGAGTCGTCCGCTATTTCATTTATTGAGACTGATAGTAATCGTTTGGAGACTTATATTTATTAGTCTATTCATCTGGTTTATTACTTTGTGATTTCTTGGACGATGTAGAGCTCTGATTATTTTTTATCCAGTACTATGGTCTGGATATTTATATTTATTCTTCGCGGATTATTGGGGTTGTGGATGTTTGGGGTCCAATGCGAAGCATAACATAACAAGGCCAAGAGTCACGCCCATTTAGCACACCTTAATTAAACTAATAGAGAGGAAAAAAAATATTTGTTAGTTAATTCATACTAACACACTCACTAGAATACTTACGAACTTTATAAATGGAGATGCTCCAAGAGACTAGCTACAGTTAATGTATTATTTAATATTTGTCAAATTTTTAATGTGTGCTTTAGCAACTTCGTTGGAGGTCAAAACTACAAAAATTAGATGTTAGACCATATCTAATGGATTCGCTAACGAAATTATTAACTTCACTCATCAGATAACATATACAATTAGCACTCATTTTATCACTTTTTGGCCTCCAATGAAATATTTAAAATAACTTCTAACTTAAAACGCTGTTAGTTTTTTTTTATAAAGTGACTCACTAAGTTTAGAGAGTCACTGAATAACTTTAAAGTGGGCCAGGACATTATCCCTTTATTTATTATAAAAAAAAAAAAATTATAACTAATCTATTGCAACATCTATCTACTCACTAAACTAACAACCCCTTTAGCACACAATAAATGAACTCAATTTTTACTACTTGCCTACTTTAACACATTCAGTAAATCCTAAAAATTTAACTATTCCATTTGAGATTCTCTTTTAACTGTTATTAGCTGACACTAACAGCTGTGTTAGTGGGTGAAATGGAGATGCCCTAATGAAGTGGGACCATTTGACGAGAGAGTAATGTTCACTGCTCAATGAATGGTGGACTTCAATGAATCCCACTTTATCAGCATCATCGTTTTCATGAAGTTAACACTATTGGCTGTGCATTTTAATGGAGAAACTAACAAATACCATAAAAGTAATGCAAGGAGAGAGATAAATGTGCTCAAGGACAATCACACAATTGCAATCGCTTTCATGATGTTAACACTAGTGGCTGTGCATTTTAATGGAGAAACTGACAGATACAATTACAGCAATGCAAGGAGAGTGACAAATGTGTTCAAGGGCAATCACACAATTGCAAGTCTAAAATTTTTGGCCAAGAAGAAGAGAATTGCCAATTTAGGCTCGTTTCAGCTGAATTTATTTTGTAATTTTGAGATAAAATAGCTCGGTATTTTTATGTTTGTTTGAAGTGAGTTTATTTGGGTGTGCTAAGACACCCATGGAGTCACGGCCGAAAATTATTTTTTTCAAAAAGAATAGTCTTTAATAAATTATGTGGTCCAAATTTTTTTAATTTTCAAATGCTTCAAGGTTTGATGCAAAAAATAAAAAATAAAAAATTATCAAGCTTTGAGAAAAGAGTCTATCAAAAAAGGGTAATTTTCACTGACCTCCCTGAGGTTTTGACAAATACAGCCATCCCCTGTAGTTTCAAAAATAATACTGATTTTCCTTACTTTTGAAACTAATGTCAATATTTTCCAATAGAGCTAATTTTTTGTAAAAAAATGACAAACTCGACATTTGATTTAAGGATTCCAAAAAAAAATACACCCATTAAAATAAATATTCTCTTTTTTCCTTCAAAAAAGAGAGAAAAAAATAATTTTTAAAAAAAGAGAGAGTGTTTATTCATTTTAATTGTTGTTTTGAGAAAAAAAAAATCTAAAGCCCTAAATCGAGTGACAATCTTGTTCTTTATGCACAAAAATTAACTCAAGAAAGAGGCGATTCTATTGGGACACAACAAATTTGTCTCTAGCCCCATTATGTAATTTGGATAAATTTCACTCATCTCCTTGAGGTTGTGATACTTACAACTATTTTTCCTATAATTTTTAAAATAGCATTGACCTCCCTTACTTTTGCAACTATTATGAAGAATCTCTTATTGAGCTAATTTTTGGGCAAAAATAAAAGGATTTCCCTTAAATTGAAGTTTTCTAATTTTTTGTTATACATCAATTAAAATGAATAAAAAATCTCTTTTTTCTCAAAATATCATTTATTTGTAAACTATCCTATTTTTTTAATAATAAATTAAAAAACTAATTGACTTTATAAAATAGTTTAATAAATAAAATTATTTCAAGAAAAAAAGAGAATGCATATTAATTTTAATTGGTGTGTTGAGAAAAAAAT
>BRYF01000010.1:5575000-5577500 GCA_030159135.1 Actinidia polygama
AAGTACCATGGAGATATACCTGTAGAAGCAAACAAGGTAGTAGAAGGATTATTGAAAGCTGACAGAATCTTCTAAACAAGAGCAGGAAGATCACTGACATCGATCAGCGTAGGAGAGGCAGAAGTAGTAGAAGAAACCCCAGTAGTAGCAGTAGTAGACTGAGAACGAGTGTCTCGACGGGTAGGGTTATTGGGGCAGTCAGACTTATAATGGTCCGGACCTCGCTGGCGACTGTGTTTGCAAACCCGAATAGGACAAGTAAGCAAGCGATGATCAGTGGCATGACAAAAGGTGCACCCATTATGCCGAGAGGCCGAACCAAAAGACTGAGTACCAGATGTTGAAAAATCTCGAGAACCACCAGAGGATCCACGACCTCTGGAACCAGGAGCAGCAAGAGCGGTGTCCACATGGGAAGTCGAAACCAAGCCAAGACGAGTTTCCTCAGATAACAGCTCAGAGATAGCCTGTTCTAATGTAGAAAAAGGAATACGATGAAGGAGGGAGGCTCGAACCAGCTCATATATATTAGAGAGCCCCATAAGAAACATAATAAGATGTTGCTGATCTCGATAGGTGGCAAACAAAGCAGAATCACCAGCACATAACCACTTAGGCTCGGACGGAGTCAACTAGTCCCATATAGAATATGTTTGAGGCAAGAAAGTACTGATAGACTATCCAGGTTCCTGTCTCTATCGGCACAGAAAAGTCAAAAGCTGATACTGACAAGCCAGATCTGTAGTAGTATATATGGTGGCAAGAAAATCTCATATGGCATGAGCAGTATCAAATCGCCCAAACTATAGACTAATAAAAAGAATAGAAGTTATACAGATCCACGTGATAATCTGATGATTCTTACTAACCCATTCTTCCAATCGAATAATAAAATCAGTAGGTGTCTCAGTAGCACACCGAGTCGGTGCCTTAATATCTCCAGTAACGTAACACCAAAGTTTCCTTCCCTTGAGAAAATGGCCGTCGCCTGAGACTATGGTATATAATTAAGACCATCTATTGTGATAACAATAGGTCTAAAAACTTCAGATTTATCCATAATGATCAGCTAGGAGTACTAACAATCCAAATCGTAGAGAGAAATAGTAGAAAATAGTGCAAAAATAGCAACTACAGCAGTAACAAAGTAGAAATAGCAAAAAATGAGTGCGGAAACGGAATCAGAAGGCCCAAACGGAATCAGAAGGCCCAATATGAACTTGGAAGCTAAATTACAAACTCCGAGGACCAAACTATCAAAATCAGAAACTTCTAGACCAAATCGAACGAAACAGAATTATTAGGGGCCAAGATTGTAATTTACCAGTGGACAGATACTATAATGCGCAGGGATGACGTCACACAAAGCTACGGTTGACGTCACTAGGGCTGACGTGGCAGCGCAGGGATGACATCATGCATACGTTACAAGCACGTAGAAAAGCGCGTGCGCACGTGCAGAGTTCGTGCGGTACGTACAGAGCGCGTGCAGGGCGCATGGAGGCTCGTGGAGGCGGAGATATGACGCTCAGCTGATGTAGGTGTTGCGTGGGAGTGCGTATGATGGTCTTCGACTGTGTTCTGGATTTTTCTGAGCTTAAAATTGCACGAGAAACACAATGGTGTGTTCAAATATTAGATCCGAACAGATTCTCGTTCGACAAAAATTGGATAGGTTACGAAAACGCAAGAATCAATAAAAAAAATCGAATAATAGAGGTTGAAACCATGGCTTTGATACCATGTTAGAATAGTGAGAACATATATATATATATATATATATATATAAATATATATGTATATGATGGTGGTGAGAGTTGAGAGAGAGAGAGAGAAAGAAAGAATAATTGTGTATATGAAAGTTAGGTTTACAAAAGGAGAGAAAGAGAGTTTATCACAAACTAAGTTAGAGTGAAATGACTAATATACCCCTAGGGTATATACAATAAAAATATATCAACAGTCCTCTTAATTTCTGTTCCATTTTTCTTTCTTTTTTCTTTTGAAATCATAATCTTGCTAAAGAGAGGCCTCCAGTGCTTCATGCCAGAATCTGTGATGCGGGTTGCACGCCTAGACTTAGGAATGGAAACGGGGCGGGATGATGGCCTAAACCACATCCCGTCCCATTTAGGAAAAATATCATCCCCCATATCCCACTCAAAACCGTGACGAGGTGATGATACAAATCCTACACCCATTTACAACAACACTCACCTATCCGGCCTACCTAATATATTTTTGTCATTTGTTTAATTTTAAAGGCACTATTGTAAAAAAAATATATAAAATTATATAACCATAGTGAAAAATATATTTATAAAACACATAAGAATAATTTTATTGAAGACCCTTAAAAAGTAAGTTTACTAATGATTGAAACATCAAACGACATAAATCTAATAGTGATAATTTTGTAATTTTAAATTTAATCGGGTCGGGTTCGAGGCCCTTATGGCCGAACGGCCAAACGAAACCCAACCGCAAACCTGATCAATGT
>BRYF01000010.1:5610000-5612500 GCA_030159135.1 Actinidia polygama
CTAGATTTATTTGAAGATACATGCATTGATTATAGAATTTTATTGACAATATCTGTTATAGTTGTTTCTGCATAAAGAAGGTCTTCAATTATTGAAATGGCATATTCATATTTTTTCAATTATTTAATTTTTAATCGTCATTATAAAAAAAGAATAGCATATTTCAAAATATTTTCCGTTCATTAGTGACTTTTCTTCTCTTTTTTATTTTTCATCACCATTATTTGACATCAATAGTGATAATTGAGCTGGATTACGAGTGACAAACCCTTTCTACTCGGCCATTTTGATTGATCCATAGTCCAACAACATTATTACTCGGCCCATTTTCTTAATTTCCAAGCATGAGAGTGATAATGAAGAGTTTTTGAATTAATATACCTAGGATTATCATTGTGTCATGTCGGGTAATGTTCTCTCGTTTCAGGATTTCTTCAATACTAATCCGATCCAATTATTTATTCGTGTCATCATGTCGTGTCATTTTTGGTCCGTATCAGATTCGTATCGTGTAAACGAGTCATACTCAAAATTTTTACTCTGAATGAAAAATATAAAGTATTTATAGATATATATTAATTTTTTTTAACATAAGTTAAGTTCATCAACTAAATCTTCATTTAACAAAAAGATATTCACAAAAGAATACCAATTATCGACACAATATTCACAAAAGGATACAGATTATCAAAGCAATTACATTTTTTCATTTTCAAAAGTTAAACCATACTTTCTAATAGTATATTTGTGCATTAGATTTATTCCAAATCAATGAACAAAATAAACAACTTATCCGTAAATGAAAAAAAAATATATTTACGTAATTTTTATTTAGTTTGGTGGGTAATATCAAAGATTAAACAATTAATCATACCCCGTAATAAAAATATCACTAAAATGTAAGTAACCATTCATTAAATGGGTTATGCATGTCATAATCGGGTTGCTCAAGTTTGTCACTAACCCGACGTATTTATTATTCTTGTTATCTGATCATGTTATATTCGTGGTCATGTCAAAAAGTAACTAATCATAACCCACTAACTTTATGTACGATTCGAGTCGTGTTAACATATCGTGTAAAAAATTCCCACCCCTAAATGTACATTTGTATTTTTGTGGTTAAAAAATTTAAAATTATTCGTAACTTGTTGCAGGATCAAAAGTATTGGATCATATCATTTACTTACCATTCCATTTCATGTTTAGCTGTTTTTTGTCATCTTCCCATGACAAAATATTTTCTGACCACAGGAGATGATGGCGATTACGGGCATGGTCCTCTTCTGTTCCATTTTTCTTTCTTTTTTTCTTTGAAATCACAATCTTGCTAAAGAGAGGCCTCCAGTGCTTCGTGTCAGGATCTGTGATGCGGGTTGCACGCCCAGACTTAGGAATGGAAAAGGGGCGGGATGATGGCCTAAACCACATCCCGTCCCATTTAGGAAAACCATCATCCCCCATATCCCACTCAAAACCGTGATGAGGTGATGGTACAAATCCTACACCCATTTACAACAACACTCGCCTATCCAGTCTACCTAGAGCTGCAAATTGGGCTGAGTTGGGCTTACTCGACCCGCTACAGTAATGGGCCCAACCGGCCACGGGTCGGGTTTAGCCCAACCCGCTACAGTACCAGTCCGGGTTTGGAACCGGACCGTTAGTCTGTAGCTCTGTCAAACCCGGACCATGAGCCCGTCTGCTACAATAGCTGGTTGCTACAGTAGCAATCCGGGTTTGGCCTAGTTTGGGCTTGGCCGAGCTCGGTTTTTTTTCGCGCATGTTATATGTGTTTATATATTAGATATTATATTTTTTTTAATCAATAAGTCGTTGGTGCATTGGTAAATTGGGCCAACTTAGAGTCTCTCGCTAGGCAAGATCGTGAGTTCAAATTTCAACCGTAAGTTTTAGTTTGTTTTTTTACAAACTCGTTTGTTTTTTTAACTATAGTATTAAGTGTTTATATATTAAAACAACGCTTATATAATTGAATGAGTTGGTAAGTCAAGTGGTTCGGTGCCCGTGTGTGCATTGGGAGTGCGCGAGTTCAAATCTCAATAAATCTAAAAATATTTCAAACTTTTGCCACTGGCTTGGTTCAAACTGTTCTAATTTTTTAACGGGTCAAGCTTCGAATAAGATGTCCAACCCGTGCCGCTATAGTACCGGGCTCCGATTCGGACGGGCTTGCTAACGGTCCGGGTTTAACCGGACTGCTATAGTGCCAGGTCGGCTACCGGGCGAGTTCGCCAACCTGGCCCAAATTTGCACGGCCTACCTAATATATTTTTGTCATTTATTTAATTTTAAAGGCACTATTGTAAAAAATATATATAAAATTACATAACCATAATGAAAAATATATGTATAAAACACATAAAGAATAATTTTATTGAAGACCCTTAAAAAGTATGTTTAATAATTGTTGAAACGTCAAACCATTCCGTGATAGAAATCTAATAGTGGTAATTTTGTAATTTTCGATTTAATCGGA
>BRYF01000010.1:5712500-5715000 GCA_030159135.1 Actinidia polygama
TTTTTATGCAAAAACAATAAACTTGTCTTTTGATTTAGGATTTTTAGTTTTTTTTCTCAATACACCTATTAAAATAAATAAATATTCTCAATATTTTTTAAATACCATGTTGTTTGTTTTTTTAAAAATAAATTAATTATTTATTGTTTTTTTATCAATAAGTATTTTTTTTAAAAAAATAATTAATTTAAATAGTTTAATTTTTAAGTACTCCTAATAAAAATTTATTTAAAAAATAAAAATTTCTTATCAATAATTGTTTTTAATAAAATGGTTTGAATATTTTATTTTTTAAGTTCCTAATATAAACATACTTCAAAAATATTTTTTTATTTTAAAAAAGAGATTTTTTTATTTTAAATGATGTATTGAGAAAAAAATTAAAGTCCTAAATGAAAGGGTAATCTTATCGTTCTAGGGGAGGAATCTTGACATTAGTTTTAAAAGTAAGAGATATTAACACTATTTTTAAAACTATAGGGTATGTGGTTGTATTTATAAGAAATCTATAAGTGAAAATTACCCCCCTTTTTTAATAGATCTTTTAGCTACTTTGGTTATTACATTTTTTCATATTTATTGATTTTTTAAATTATTTGATCAAAAATATGTACATTTTCAGTTCTTTACTAGAGGAGTCAAAATATAACGTTTTTATCTAATTAAAAAAAAATCACTAAATACCAAAATAAATTATTTTAGTCAATATATTAATTAACTAGTAATTGCCCGTACCCATGGGTACCATGTAAAAAAAAAGATCACTTCTTAGGCGTACTCGTTAGAATTTTATTTTTTTGGTCCTTATTATGATAAATTTATTTAAATATTTATTTTTACTCAAATATTTTTATTACAACCATTGAATAAATTAATTTCAATAAATAAAAAAATACAATTAAAGAAAATGGACTTTTGAAAATTATTTTCCTTTATATTTGGATAATTTTTTTATCTGCTTTATTTTTTATATTTTATTGTCTTTACTGAATTTTTTCTACTGATTAATTAATATTTTATATTTTTTGATTTCTCTTGATAAAAATAGTCTAATAATGTAAAAAATTATCTAATTTAAGAGAAAGTTCACTAAAAAAAACTATTTTTATCTCAAAATTAAATAATTTTAAAATAATATAAAAGTTTGATTAAATAATAATAAAATATTAAATACAAAAAAATAAAAAAATGAGAAAAAAGAAAGGTGTGTTTTAATAATTTTTTTTGGTCCCACTAAAAAATAATCCAACGGGTAAAATATATGTCCATCTTTAAAGATTTTTTAGCCATTGGATCATAACTTATGTGGGACGCACACATTTGAGAAAAAATAAAGTGATAGTTTTGTTAGGAAAAAAATAGTATCAGGTGAAATCTCAGCCGTTGGATTAACTCAAATGGATTTCAACCGTAGATAACGAGAGAGATATTTGAGATTCAGAATGAGTTGTGTTTTATAATATGGATTTATTTTGTCTATAGTGTTTTTTTTTTCGAATTTGAACAAAATTTCTATATTTTCATATTCAACTTGTTAAAAAGAATAAAAAATATATAATTTTTTTAAAAAAAAGTTAAGCCGAAATGGCCGAAGTTTAAATTATTTCTCCATCGAAGCTCAATTACCTGTATTTATTGGGCTGGGCTTAGGAATAGGGCCCAATCCAATAGCCCAGCCTGTTTACTCAACCTAAAGTTTGCTCGTCCAACCTAGTTGACAGACATGTACGGATTCTGAAGTGATTTACTCCCTCATCTCACTCTTGATGTTTACATTATTATTATTATTATTATTATTATTATTATAAACGGACTTTTTGTGAGGAAGCCTATAAAGAGATATTCAATTCCATTTTAAATAAAATAAAATAAAGTAAAAATTATCTTATATAGAAAGTATGTTAATAATATTTTGAGATAGTTTATTTGACTTTCATTTTAAAACTAATGTAAAAAAAATTATTATTTCAAATGAAAAATATTTTAATAATATTTTAATATAATTTGTTCAGTTAGAAAGTATCCCACTATATATTATTAATTATTTTAAATACAATATTGACGTAAAATATATAATTTTTGAAAACTTAAATCCAAGCCAAACTATACTTATATGAATATTATATATTATGATAGAGGTTAATTTTAGCCAAAGATTATTATTTGAGAGTCACATCATCAATAAATTTATTGAAATTTTGAGTTTTAAATAAATAAAAAAAATATTTTGTCTAACTCAATCTATCCGAAAAAGGAAACCATAATAAATCTATAATTCTTCCTAGATTTATGACTCTTAACAAGAAATTATGTTTT
The DNA here is from genome assembly GCA_030159135.1 of Actinidia polygama. Classification (NCBI taxonomy): domain Eukaryota; kingdom Viridiplantae; phylum Streptophyta; class Magnoliopsida; order Ericales; family Actinidiaceae; genus Actinidia; species Actinidia polygama. Next base: position 5,714,817 of record BRYF01000010.1, read on the forward strand.
GGTAAATAAGTATTTTATTACTATAGAAATAAAGGACCCATACGTATATTTTTATCTTCAATTCTATAAATCTATCTTTTCACAACTTTTTGTTTCATATAAATAAAAGCAAACAAACAATTGACTAGGTCAATCAATCAAACAAATTAAAAAAAAAATAAATTAAACATCTAACTATCCAAAG
>BRYF01000010.1:5722500-5732500 GCA_030159135.1 Actinidia polygama
ACACACTCACGCACGGTGCCATGTGTACACCTTGTCGTATTATCTTATTTCGTTTTCTCCCAAATTTTATAATTTATTGCGAAAAATATTAATTGTATTTAAAATTAAATAACATTAATTCGGTTACTAATTTAATATTTGTTTTCGCGGTCCGGGGTATTACAATAAATCCCTTCCTTAGCTCTTAAAATATCTACGACATTTTCATATTTTACTTCCATTCTTTTGTCTAAAACATCGGGAACTAGTAATTAGATAGTAATCCATAACTAAGCATATACTAACAAGTACATAGTTCATCACGCCGCCTTATGCCCTATTTGATTGGCTACATTAGACATGGGATTGGACTAAAAATATATAGAACTACATATCCAACATTTGAATGCGACAATTGGTGATGGGATTACATATCCCGTTGGACTACAAATCGCAAAAAACAGGAGACATACAATACTTAGGGGAGGTGATATTACATATTACTAATCCCCTCACTATTTTTTTGGGTAATTAATACGTTACTATTAGTTCGGTAAGATTAATGATCCTATGGGATTACATATCTCATTATTAATTAGGTCAAGAAAATGGGCTCTATCAATTTCTTTTCAGCTTGTTAAATATTTCTGCCATATTTCAAATTTTCCTTTCTTTTTATTTTCTTCCCTTTTCTACTTTTACCTTATTCAACAACGTAAACACTTCAAATTGTCAACCTGATTGACAGAGAAATTTATGAAAATTCAACAAAATATTTCCAGAAACAAAAGTTATCAATAAATTCATGCAATCAATAAGAGCCGTAAATTCTCTAATTCTCTTTCTCGATAGACTATGTTGTGGTAGAAAATTGGGGAGAGCAACGAATAGTCAATATTGTTCTTCTCACCTCGGTACTGAACCTTGGCATTTACTGGGCGACCTGCGCAGACGATCAAACATAACCGGCCGGGGCGAAGCTGCTCAAAACTCCTTTGGCGTGCAAATCAGACCAAGGCGAGTATAAGTTAAGCAATGAGAAAGCATAACAGAACTATCAATGTGGGTATGCAATGGCTAAAAATGTTGTACCTCATTAAGATAGGGGATCGACCTTTATATAGTTGTAGGATGGAGATCCGTGTGAGGATATTTAGGCGAGATCTTCGGATAACTACGTTTGGAAAGTATATCCTTAAGATAATGAAGTGATAATAGAAGATTATCATTTGGAGAGCAATCCGCAATCATAGGAGTCGTGATGGAGTAGGAGTCTGATGGAGATAGTTTCCTTGTAGAGGTGGAATCCTCGTGGAGGCGAGCTCTGATCAGGAGGAGGAGTGACAAAAAAGGACTCTCGAGTAGGAGGAGACCTTATGGAGGTAGAGCTCTCATGGAGATGGTCTCTGGTCTGGCGACGTAGACGACCTCGCCCAATGGCAAGTTGGAGAAAGGCTCGTACATATATCGGCAAAGTGATCGATTGGCGATGTTGCGATGCGCGACCAGGAATATATTGGTGCTATGGCAACGTGATCCTACAAGCGGTGTGCCTGACTTAGAATATCAATAGGTGGATGTTTTACCCCCACATCAGTAGCCCCCTACTCAAGATGCCGAGATGAAACACTTGGGATCTACGAGTAGCCAACGAAGTAACAACCTCCTCATGACGTGGACATGTAATGATGGCGCATTTTCACAATTGGACACGTAGATAAGAGTATTAAATGGCGAAATGACATTCTAGCGAGAATGGCGGTGCATTAATGATGTCTTTAGTGTGTAGGGCTACAAATTAAAGATGTTTTTGGCGGGAAAGACGGTTATTAACTCGGAATTCAAAACGCCGCGCGATCTTAAACATTGGAACAGATGGATCTCAGCCTTTGGTACTTCTTATAAATGGGGGGTCCCCCATACTCGTTTGTATTTTTTATTTTGCGCTATCAAACTGTTGCTCCTGTTCCAATTTTCACCTCGCCTTCGCTCGTGGTCGCCTCGTCGCCCTTAGCTTAGTAAATGTTAATCAACTCACTTTAATTTTTAGTTGTGCTCGTAGTATATGTCTGGTAGAACTGACCTAGGAGATTCAAAATAATATTTACCATCTTGGATATCAGACCACCTAAGCGAAACACCCTACATGACGGACGACGTCAATATAAGTCCTTCCTCGCCCAAGAATGATTTTTCTAGATTAGAGGGTAGTCCTCTGGGGATCTCCCTCCCTTCGCTCGAGGAAGAGAACATCATGACCCTAGACGAATTAGATCGCCTTAGGGAGCCTTGTTTTATTCCATCAAGTGTTCAGATAAGACTTTCCGAGGCGGGCTAAATAATTAGTTCTGCTCGCCCCAGCGAGGTGGCTTTTTACGAGGCCGTTTTTCATGCTGGTATGTGCTTTCCCAATCATCCTACAATCAAGATGATTCTGCAATTCCACAATATCTGCCCTGCTCAGTTCATTCCCAACGCATGGCGAAGTGTCGTCTCCGCGATAGTGTTATGGCGAGCTCACAAGTATGACCTCACCCTCACCCATCTTAGGAATCTGTTCAGCCTGAACAAGAATCCGAAGCCAGATCAAGGATGGCTTTATTTTAAGGCAATGCCAAAGAAGACCTTGCTCGGGGATATCCTAGTAACGTCAAAGGATGGAAGAATAAGTTTTTCTTCATTTTAGGAGATGGCTGGGAGTTTCCTGAAGGAGGACCTCGGGAAGTTGGAGCTCCAACAGTCCTAAGATCATGGGGAATTCCAAGTTAGTCTCATTTTTATTGGCTTTCCCTTTATTATTATTATTATTTTATTTATTAATCATCTGATATGTTCTCCAGGTAAACGCTGCAACGGGTTACCTCGACTGTTTGAGGGAGAGCTGGAAAGATTTGGTGAAGTGTCGAGCTCGGTAGAAGAAAAAGGTTTTTTCTCGGTCCTTGTTCTTCTCGAGTCCAAATCTTTTCGCAGGAGCTTTGGCCTCCTTAAGCCCATGGCATCTGCGAATGCTAGCGAGGACCAGCCTACAAACGATGTTCCTGCCTCATCGGGCGATGCGGGTGAGTCTCGCCATTCCCGAGATGAACTAGCCCGAGATGGCCCCTACCGAGATGGGCCAGTAGAGTATATATGAACAATTAGGAGGACAAATAAGTTCTTATCTCGCCTCCCCGATCAAATCCTACTATCGGTCTTGGGGGTAAGAGTTTGACCTACTTTGGGTGCCTGGGAGCGAGGCAGCTTGAGCTCAAGCTCGCGCTCTTTGAGTTCGAGCTCAAGCTCGGGAGCTACGCTAGAATCATGGCTCCCCTTTGAGCTTATATCGGATGGTACCATCTTTATTTTTTTAGTATTCCATCTCTTTTTTATCTGATGTCGGTGTTCATTTTGCAGGAATGTCGAAAAGAATCAACCTTAAGAATCTCAGTGAAAAGGTGGAGAAATCCAAGGGCGATGGCTCGGTGGCGGGGTTCATCCCAACAAAGGGGGTGGTGATTGGAGAGAAAGGGCCAAGAGAGGACCTTGCCAGCTTGCCCAGCAAGAAGGGCAAGACTACAGACAACTCCAAGGGGAAAGAGGCTGCCACAGTGCCCGAGACCAAAAAAAGGGCAGCAAGATCTGGCGATGTAGCGTGCCCAAGAGCCACTTCTTCACCGAAGCCTCGGGAGGGCACCTCGACCAACCTTGGTACCATCCTGGAACCTCTATTTTGGGTAGCCCCTTCGTGGTCGAGAGGATATTGCAAGAAGTGATCCCCCGGCCGACAAGGAGAAAGTGGAAAAGGTTTCCTTGGATCAGACGACTACCAAGCTTTTTTACGTTATTGGCCAGGTACTCTCTCAGTTCTGATCTTAGTTTTCCCTTTGGTATTTTATTATGTTTAGGGCGTCCTTAAAAAAATTATTTGTGGAAGGAGCTTGTGCTCGGATCTTCCCTAACTATGTAGTGCAGGGAAGTAGGGGAAGAGGCATCCCTTCAAAAAGTTGGCTGGCAAACTGGAACAACAACTGGCCGAGGCTCGAGCTCGGGAGCAGTAGGCCGTCGACGAGCTGGCCAAGGTGAAGCATGAACGAGATGCTATTGCCGACAAGCTGGAGAAATCGGTGGTTTTAGTGGTAGAGTTGAGGGAAACTCTGGCCCAAACAAAGACATTTGCTATAGAGGAGCTTAAATCCTCGTTTGACTACTTGTGAGCTGTTGAAGATGCTGCCTCCAAGTATTTTGGCTAGGGATTTGATTTTTATAAATGGCAGCTTTGTCGCCATCATCTCGACCTCGCTATAGACTTAGAAAACATAGGTTTTGATCACAACCTGCTCGCGGAGGAGGATGAGGTCGGAGAGGAAAATGAAGAGAAAGAGATAGAGGGGGATAATGGAGAAGATGGGGAGAAGGATAAGGGCGACACCAACCCTCTTCTCCCTAAAAACTTGTACTATTCTTTTTAGTAATGGTGATCTATAACCCTCAAACTTTTAAATGAATGAAAATCTTCATTCCTCGTTCTCTTTTTCCTTATTGTACCTCTTTTGGTCGTACTAACGTCATTATGAATCATTTGGAATGAAGGCGAACATAATTTTAATAAATTGGCGAGATTGGCGCCCCAAAAGTTTAGCCAAACGACGAGTTAAAACTGGTGATTATTGTTTTTGGTGAACACACTTGCCAGACGAGGTTAAGGAAATTCTTACATGGCAAAATAAATAAACAATCCACTTTGTTTATCAAAATGCTATCATTGTCCGAATCGTCATTTGATTTCTCAATGAATGGGTGTTCTTGATAATGGTGACATCCACAATAGCAATTAAGACGCCTTATTATTTCTCAATGAATGAGCATTCTTGATAATGACGACATCCACAATGGTGATCAAGATGCCTTGTCATTTCTTAATGAATGGGCATTCTTGATAATGGCGATATCCACAATGGCAATCAAGACGCTTTATCATTTCTCAATGAATGGGCATTCTTGATAATGGCGACATCGGAACTGGCACTTTAAAAGATTGGCAACATAAATTATTGGTGATAAAATCAACTTTTGGAGAAATTTTATTAATTCACCATAAAGATCGGCAATCATAACATAATTCTGATTATTATAGTACAAACAGAGCTTGTGGCGATCATAAGACTGGTGATACTACATTGGTAAGGCGATCTTGTTCTTATGGTGACTAGATGCATCACTGGTAATATTTCTTCAAGTGTTCGGCATTCTAGGGTGAGGAAGGACTTTTCTATTCATGTCTTTCAGTCAAGAAGTTCCTTGTCTGGATACTTTAATAACCTTGTAGGGGCCTTCCAATGTAGGACCGATCTTCTCTACATTTGGTTCCTTTGTAAATAAAGTAACTTTTTTTAGGACTAGGCCGCCTTGCAAGAAAGACATGTGCTTGACCCTCTGATTGTAGTATTTGGCGACCTGGTGCTTGTAAGCTGCCTGACGTATCTCAGCTCGCTTCCTCTTTTCGTCAAGAAGGTCAAGATTGAGCTTCGACTCGATTTCATTGTTCTCCTTGTTAAAATTTGAGGCTCTGAAGCTCGGCATTCCTATTTTCACTGGTATAAATGATTTTGTCCCATAGACCATGGAGTATGGTGTCTCGCCCATAGGTATTCTGCTTGTCGTATGATACGCCCAAAGTATACTCGGTAAATCTTCTGTCCATTTGTCCTTGGATTTTTTTAGCCTCGCCTTCAGATTCCTTAGGATTATTCGGTTGGTGACTTCCACTTGATCGTTTTCCTGGAGATGACTAGGCGAGAAGAAATGGTGGAAGATGGCGAGGTCTGAGCAGAATTTCTTAAATTCATCGTTGTCGAATTGTCTGGCGTTGTCTGAGATGATAACCTTCGGAATCCTAAACCGACAGATGATACCCCTCCATATGAAATTCTTGGTGTTTCTTTCTATGATCTTAGCGAGAGGCTTTGCCTCTATCCACTTTGTGAAGTAATCAATGATGATGATCAAGAACTTTCTTTGTAATGGAGCTAGAGGCAGAGGTCTGAGTATATCTATCCCCCATTGAGCAAATGACCATGGGCTGGTCATCGGCACCATCTTGGTATGAGGGAGATAACTAACTGGAGAAAACTGTTGGCATTTGTCACATTTCCTTATGTACGTCATTGTATCTTGTTCCATCTGTGGCCAGAAATAACTTGGCGAACTGCTTTTCTTACCAGAGACCTCGCCCCTGAATGATTTTCGCAGATGCCTTCATGAATTTTCCTTAGCACATACTCCCCTTCTTCAAGTCGGAGACATCTTAGGAGGGGCCCTGAAAAAGATCTCTTATACAATATTCCATTGACAATGCAAAATCTTACAGACTTGTATTGGATAGGAGTTTATCTTGTGGTAGCGTGCTGTTCTAGAGATATATAATAATGTCATCCATCCACGTCGGGCTTGCTTTCGTCTGATAGATTGATTTGACAATCTCTATGCTTGGGTTTGATAAGAATTCTAGAGGTATACTCCTGTCTAAGACAAAATCAAAGGTTGAGGCGAGGTAAGCCAGGGCGTCAGCCTTCTTATTATTTTCTCTGGGAATTTGGCGAATTTTAAAGTCTATAATTTTCTTGGACATATTTTTCACCTCGTCTAAGTAGGCCACCATTCTTGTATCTTTGGCGAGGTAGTCCCCTTGGACTTGATTTATCAAAAGTTGAGAATCACGGAAGCTGTCCAGAAATCTACTCCTAGTTACGTAGCAACTCTCAGTCTGGCGAGGAGAGCCTTGTATTCAGCTTCATTATTGGTGGCTTGAAACCCTATACGGATGACGTACTCCATCTGCTCGCCTGAAGGAGTTTGGAGAACCAGCCTTGCACCACAGCCATGCGGGTTTGATGACCCATCTACGAACAATTTTCATTTGGCGAGGTCCTCATCTGGATTTTGTCCTTCTGGAGTTTCCAGCTCGGGTAAATTTTCCTTAGGCTCCAGGACGATGTCATATGTGAATTCAGCCATAAAAGCAGCCAAGGATTAGGCCTTGATAGCCATTCTCGGTCTATAATCATTTGAGGAGCCTTCCCGAGGTGTCAGGTCGCTAGAGAATTTGCTTCAAGGGTTGGTCAGTCAACACAACAAGAGGATGTGCTTGAAAATAGTGGCAGAGCTTTCTAGCAGCAATCAGAAGGGCATAAGTGAGCTTTTCAATTTTCAGGTATTTTGTCTTAGCTCCCATGAGGACTTTGCTAACATAATACACTAGTTTTTGAATTTTATCCTCTTCTCGGATAAGTATTGCACTTACTGCTATTGGTGAGATGGACAGATATACGATGAGCTCTTCGCCCGTGGCAGGAACTGTAAGCAAGGGTAGCGAGCCGAGATACTCCCTCAGCTATTGGAATGCTATCTCGGATTCATCATTCTATTAGAAAGCTTGATTTTTTCTCAAGATCTTGAAGAATGGGAGGCACTTATCAACTGATTTGGAGACGAATCTGTTAAGGGTGGCTACTCTCCAAGTCAATAGTTGTACCTCGTGAATGTTCCTAGGCGAGCTCATTGCAAGCAGGGCTTGAATCTAGCCTGGGTTTTCTTTAATCCCCCGCTTGGTTACCAAAAACCCGAGGAACTTACTTGAGTAGACATCAAAATTGTATTTAGAAGGATTTAGCATCATCTGATGCTTCCATAGGATGCCGAATGCCTCATCTAGGTGGGCGATGTGATTTGCAGCCTTGAGACTTTTGACTAGCATATCATATATGCACACTTCCATAGAAACTATTGTGATAAAAAATTGGGGAAAGCAACCAACAGTCAATATTGTTCTTCTCACCTCGGTATTGGACCTTGGCAATTACTGGGGTGACCTGACGAACAAAGGTAACTGGCCGGGGCGAGGCTGCTCAAAACCCCTTCGGCGTGCGAATCAGACCAAGGCGAGTATAAGTTAAGCAATGAGAAAGCAGAATAAAACTATCAATGTGGGTTTGCAATGGCTAAAATTGTTGTACCTTATTAAGATGGGGGAGCGGCCTTTATATAGTTGTAGGATGGAGATCCGTGTAAGGATATTTAGGTGAGATCTTCGGATAGCTACGTTTGCAAAGTATATCCCTGAGATACTGGAGTGATAATAGGAGATTACCATTTGGAAATCAATCTGCAATCATAGGAGTCGTGATGGAGTAGGAGTCTGATGGAGATAGTTTCCTTCTAGAGGTGGAATCCTCGTGGAGGCGGGCTCTATCTCCATAAGGACTCCTTCTAGACGAGCTCATTGCAAGTCGGGCTTGAATCTGGTCTGGGTTTGCTTAGATCCCCCGCTTGGTTACCATAAACTCGAGGAACTTACCTGAGGAGACACCAAAAATGCATTTGGAAGGATTTAGCATCATCTGGTGTTTCTATAGGACACCGAATGCCTCCTCTAGGTGAGCGATGTGATCTGCAGCCTTGAGGCTTTTGACAAGCATATCATTTATGTACACTTCCATAGTCTTCTCAATCAGCTCTCTGAACATTTTGTTCACCAATCTCTGGTATATTTCCCCCGTATTTTTCAAACCAAACTGCATAACTTTGAAGCAGTATAGCCCCCTCTCAGTAATAAAAGAAGTCTTCTCCACGTTAGGCGGATGCATCTTGATTGGGTGATATCCGGAAAAGGCATCCACAAAGCTGAGAAGCTCATGTTTGGAGGTGGCGTCAACTATCAGATCAATTTTTGGCAAAGGAAAACTATCTTTTGAACACGCCTTGTTGAAGTCGGTGAAGTCAACACATACTCTCTACTTCCCCCTTTTTTGAGGCGACGACGACGTTGGCGAGCAAATCCGGGTAATGGAATTTTCTAATGACATTAGCCTTGATGAGCTTAGCTACTTCTTTTTCTATGACTTTCAATCGCTCAGGGGCGAACTTTCTTCTTTTTTGGAAAACTGAAGGATAATTAGGGTTGGTGAATAGTTTGTGTGATGACTTGATGATCTATTCCCGGGACGTCGATCTGCGACCATGCAAAGAAGTCATAGTTCTTTTTCAAAAATTCCACCATAGCACTTCGCAAGTCATCAGTCAGTTCTGTCCCAATCATAACATGGCGATTTGGATGGTCCAGATGAATAGAGATTTGAGCAACTTCATCCAAAGGCCCGGTGTTTTATCATTTCCCTGAGATCGGTAAGCGTAATCTCTTCTACCTCATTCCTTAAAGTCTCCATCTCGGCTTCGACGATTTGTAATTGCTATTGGCTGTTTGGTTTGGGAGGAGATTCGACTTTCATGGCCGAGATGAAGTATTGCCTAGCTACTTTCTGATCACCCTTCACCTCGCCTATCCCTTTTGAAGTAGGGAATTTCATCTTCAATTGATAGGTTGAGGTAATTGCCTTTGTTCCTCTCAGGGTTGGGCGACCTAGGATCGTGTTGTAAGGCGAAGGGCAATCCACCACAATAAATCCTGCCAAACGGTAGTTTGGTGGGGCCCGGTTCCCAAGGTCACTGGCAACTTGATCCCCCTAAGGGTGTGTGTGGTATTTTCTCCAAATCCGACTAGAGGAGTGTGAAAAGGGTGCAGCTTATCCAGCCCAATATTCATCTTGTTGAATGCTGAGATGAAGAAGATATCTACCGAACTTCCATTGTCAACTAGTATCCTTTGCACGTTAAAATTGGCGATGATGGCTGAGATGATCAACAATCAATATTGCTCTTCTCACCTCGGTACTGGACCTTGGCAATTATTGGGGCGACTTGCGCAAACGAGCAAACGTAACCGACCGGGGCGAGGCCGCTAAAAACTCCTCCGGCGTGTGAATAAGACTAATGCGAGTATAAGTTAAGTAATGAAAAAGCAGAACAGAACTATTAATGTGGGTATGCAATGGCTAAAAATGTTGTACCTCATTAATTAAGATGGGGGAGCGGCCTTTATATAGTTGTAGGATGAAGATCCGTGTGAGGATATTTAGGCAAGATCTTCGGATAGCTACATTTGGGAAGTAGATCCCCGAGATACTGGAGTGATAATAAGAGACTACCA
>BRYF01000010.1:5735000-5742500 GCA_030159135.1 Actinidia polygama
GGATAAGACGATTGATTCTCGGGAGAGCCGACTCGGGTAGAGATTTGACAACGTCGTGACAGTCACCTTAGATTTAACTCTGATACCATGTTAAAAATGGTCGAATCAACCAAACTAAAACGAATTGATTATAAGTGGAATAAACACTAAATTATATATATTAAGGTTGGATAATTTAGATAAGCGTTATTAGATAAAATCTAACTCTATGAATTTTTGACTTCTCAAGATAAAAATTGATAAAAATTCTACGTCAGTTTCTGCTGACGTAAGCATTTTATATCTCCCTGCTGAAAATCATGAAAGCAAAGCCAATAACGCTACAATCCACTGAAAAGCTTGGCCATCAAAAAAAAATCCCAACCAACTCGTAGGTTGAACATCTCATGAAAAAGTAGGTGTCGCTCAGACTATTAAAGCATGGGCCCATATTTTTTTGGATTAAATACATTTTGCCCCCTAAAAGCATTCGAGTTTTTCCACTTTGATATTTTAACTAAAATTCTTTTCATATTCCAACCTTACCTATTGGATTGTTTCCAATTATAACCAATTGCTAACTGCCATCCATATTGGTGACGAAAAATGCCACCTGAAACTAACCAATGGGTATTTATGAAATTTTACATTAAAACTCATATTTTTTGTTATCTATAATAAATTTATCACCCGTGCTCAGACTCATTCCCTAAACATAACCCCTTCCATTTTTCTCTCCATCATCGCCTGTAGCCTCAACTTTGCTTCCAACCCACAATCCACCGCTGTCCGTAATACCACTGAGAAATTTAAACCAACCACCACCCTTATCAATATACAGAGAGAGACATAGGAGAAATAGTTTTTTCAACATTAGACAAATAGAGATGAGGGCTTGGTTGCAATGGCTACCGGTGTCGGAAAACTCATAACGTTTGTAGCGATTCCAGTGGTGTCAACGGTGAATCCGGTGGTGGCAGACATGGATGATTACGTTTAGATTTGGGGGATAGGGATTGGGGGGATCAAGGTAATGGTGGTAGTTGAGGGAATGCACGGAGAGAGATTGAGTGCTACAATAAGGGGTGGATTTTGGTGGTGGCTGGAGATGACAAGGTTAGGGGCAGGTAGAGTGATGGCTGATGGTGGGTATAGAAATGGAAGAAGAAGGTGATGGGTTTTGGTTTTGGGTATGGGTATGGGTATGGGTATGGATTTAGGCTTAGGTTTGCCACATAGCGCCACATGTTGCCACATGCATGCCCAACATGTCAGTTTCTGTTAAAAATTTGGACGGTGATTCTCCATTGGCTCGAATTGCATATGTTTTAACAAGTTAAAGTGCAATATGAGAAAAAGTTTAGTTAAAGCGTTAAAGTGGGAAAACAATAATACTTTTGAGGGTCGTGCATGGTGTTGTTAACTCTATTTTGACGTACAACTTTGAATGTTGTTTAACATCATATTTTCTATACAGGATGGTCCAAGATAATGTCTAATTGGGTAGTTTTAAGCTGAAAACATGATCCTCAAGCTTTTTCAATATGAAAAAGTATAAAGAGATTGATGAGGATCCTTGGTTCTTAAGGAAGACCAATGTTGTCTACCATATCTTGGTACAACAAACATGATCCTTCCAAAGGCCAATTATGGTTCACTAGTCCAATTCCTATGGCCCAGATAGATTTGTGATAATTAATAGACATTAAAAGGTCACCAACTCGAAACTGTTGGATGCTGTACTTTTTAAATTTTTTCCTTCCTTTTTTCTCACTAAATTCATAATTTAAACATAGTCTTACAAGACGATGGTATAAATGTGATAATTAGGATACGTGAGATTCAGATTCTTATAGATCACAAAGATATAAGTATTTTGAAACTTTTCTTCGTGAAGCACTAGTATGTATAATATAGTGCAATTATGTTCACTGACTCGATACGATAGGTGAATACTAATTATCTACCTTGTAATTGGTTAAAATAGAGAGTCTAATTGCTTTAATCGGTATCTGTTATTTAAACCAATCACAAAATGAGTAATGTAAATGAACTCCATATATAATATATATATATATATATATATATATATATATTCTGTGTATAAATTATTTATTAAATTAACCTAATTATTTTTTTGTATTTTATCAAAACTTTAAAATCTGATATCTTTAGTTCTACAAATTCGTTTTCGATAGATTTTTATTTTTGAAATTTTCTTTTCAAGATCTTTCAAATATGAAATTGTGGAGAAAAATTATTTTTTATTCATTCTTTATGCAGTAAGATTTTATTATCTTAGATTGTTCCACAGTTGTTCATTTTTTTGAATGCACACACAGTTAACGTCTTAGTTGGCTAGTTTTCCTTGTCAAATTCAACAAAACGAAATCCAAAAACATGATATTTATGGAAACGCATTTGTAGAATTCAAGTTATGGGAGTTTAAAATTTTAGATAAAAAAATCTCTTCATTGAGTTTAAGTAACAGAAATCTATAATTTTTTAATTTGAATCAATAAATATTTTTTGAATTTAAAAATAGATAGTACAGATACACTTAGTAGTTATGTAACCACACACACTAGTGAATCTAAATGACTAAATCATTCAATTTGAATTCAGAGAACTTTTTTTTTTGTTCAAATTTGGATACTGTTGAGTAAGTAACAATAATAACCATTTTCACAAAATAATAATAGTATTTATTTACGATCAGTTTTTTCTACAATTCAAGTATTTTGAGCCTAGTTAATTTTGTGCCCATTTTAATGATATAAATCGTTCATATTTTAGACCTCATCAAAAACTTTAATATTTTAAAAAATCATACTGTGGGTCATACCAATTTATTAAGTTATAAAATAGTACTAAATGGATATCGTTTTGTATTTGATTAATATTTTTTTTACAGTACCGATCTTCATGACGAAATTTATAATATGAACGATTTAAATTATCAAAATAATCCTAAAATAGGATTTAAAATACTTAAACTACGTGATGCAGACCAAACCTTTTAACATCAGATAAGTTGTGTCCTGTATTTACTTCCTTTTCCACATCACTGGCCAGAGTCATTCAATACAACTTTTTATTTTACAAAGTGATAATAATTTGGTGGGATATGAACAATATGGTTAAGACATTTTTGTGTTGATGATGTAATCTTTCCATATCAGAACAAAGATGCTTGAAAGATTAAGAAACAAAAACATATGGGTGTCTCAGCCGTTTTAGGTAATTATTGCATGCCAACCCATTCAAAGACACATAATCATAACACCTAGTAACAGGGAGTAGGTGAAGGAACATGCATCAGTGTGAATTTGAGCTATATGCACCCTAGTATTTGTTTGTAAATGCTAAAAAAAAATAATAATAAAGTGATAATTTTTACACTTCATTTTTTATAAAGTATATTCTATTTTTTTTTGTCTTTAATATGCAAAGTTATTTTTTTTTAAAAAAAAAACCCTTAACAATGTAGCTTATCTGAATTGTCTTTTTCTGTACTTTCACATTTTTACTTCTTTCTTCTCCTAAGAAGGGTAGTTTAGGTATTTATCCAAAATGTGCATATTAAGAATGTTTTTGATTTTATTTTTAGAATCAATTTCGCATAATAGTTTTCAGAAAATTCGTTTGTTTGATGTTTCGAACCTTATTTTTTGAATTTTTCTAAAAAAGAACACGTTTTTTTAAAAAATATAAAAAGATGCCACCAAATTTTCAAAAATTATTTTTACTAAGAAAATGAACAATATATTTAAACAATGAATATTTTTGTTTTTAAAAATAATTTCTGAAAAAATATTTTATAAAATTAATTCTAAAAACTTAACCAACTGAAGTCAAATTCGAAATGGGCACAAGTTAGTCCAGATAACCGATTATCAAAAACAAATTGTGGGGATGTCCAATTTTTATTCTTTGGTTGCCTAGAATATAAAATGCATATATTTGTTAAGAAATTCAATATCTTTTGTTACCTTTAAATAAACAAATTTTATTTCTCCTTCATTTTGCAAAACCAGCCCTTCTCTCTCAGTACATTACATACCCATTTTCGATAGCGACAATGTTTGCAAATACTGAGAAATTCACAGACCCACGTACAAGAGGAACCTTATGACATGTTGATGTATACCTATTGTATATACCCTAAGAGTAGATTAGTCTTTTTACCTTTAATATTTTACCTATGTATTCTCTTCTTCTCTCCCTTTGTAATCTCTTTTTCTTCTTCACTCGTATTATCAATACAAGAGAACTCTCTCTCTCTCTCTCTCTCTCTCTCTCTCTCTCTCTCTCTCTCTAACATCTAACATGGTATCAGAGCTAGTTTTATAGCTACTATAGTTGCCACCACCATCACATGCCTGCGCCAACACCACCATCCACAACCACCAACCTTCATCCTCTGTTTTTCTTCTCCTACCTCTGATTTTCTTCTCTTTTCTGTATTCGGCCAACTGAAAATCTGGTTGGATCTGAGATTTCATCATGCCATTGTGTTCCTCGTGGTGTTCTGAGTTTAGCCAAGTCAAAAACACCGCTTTAAGCCACCACACGCGCCGCCTCAACAAAGGCACGTCAGATCTACTCTCAGCGAGTGATCTACATGCGCCCTAGTGATGTCATCCAGTGACGTCAGCCCTATCTGTGATGTCAACTTGACGTCAGCCCTATTGTGACGTCATCCTGACGCCAACTCTATACGCCGCTGACTATCTACCTAGTCAGCCACCACGCCATGTCAATGCCACATCAGCGCCCGTTGCCATGTCAGCACTTCAGCCACGTTACTTGTTGCCTGCGGTAAATTACAGTCTCGGCCCTTGAAGTTTCTGATTTCTTCAAATTAGTCTCAGAAATTTCTGATTTGATAGTTTGGTTTCAAAAGTTTGCAACCCTTCATCTTCTGGCTTCCAAGTTCATGTCCCCAAGTAATTTGGGCCTTCGAATTCTATTTTTGCACTCGATTTTTGTTATTTCTGCTTTGTTACTGCTATAGCTACTATTCTGCACCATTTTTTTACTATTTTTCTCTACGGTTTGGACATTATGGATCGATCTGAGACTTTTATATCTTGAGGTTTTTTCTATAATTTTTTAACTTCTATCATGCTACTGATCATCGCCTGCTTACCTGTCCTATTTGGGTTTACAAGCATTATCGCCAGCGAGGTCCTGGACATTATCTGTCCGACTGTCCCAGGGTTCCTACCTGTCGAGATAATCGTCCTCAGTCCACTGCTGCTATTGTTGGGGTTTCCTCTACTGCTTCTGCCTCTCCTACCTTGATTGATGTAAGTGATCTTCTTGCTCTTATTCAGCAAATTCTGTCATCTTCTGGTAATCCTTCTACTGCCTTGTCTGCCTCTTTAGGTATATTCCCATGTTACTTTGACTCTGGGTGTAGTAATCATATAACCTCTAATTTATCTACCTTCTCCTCTAAATCATTTGAGTCTTCATTTTCTGTTATTTATACTACTAATGGATCTTCTATGACTATTGATCATGTTGGGCATGTCTCTACTTCTGCTTTGTCCCTTCTCCATACATATTATGTCCATAAACTTGCTATTAATCTTATTTCTGTTACTCAATTACGTGATCTTGGTCTTACTATTCTTTTCTCTTCTACTGGTTGTGTTGTGCAGGATCCACGGACGGGTCAGACTCTTGGGATACGCCGTAGACATGGTCGACTGTTCCAACTTGTGCATTTTTACCTTCCTATTCATGTTTCTACTGCTGCCACTACTTTTACTTCTCTTCGTCACTATCTTTCGAGATCTGGCACTCTCGTTTAGGTCATGTGTCGGTAGGTCAGTTATGCTTTCTTGTGTCTAAATGTGTCTTAGGTCCTGCTCTTAATGAACACCTTGATTGTCAGCTTTCCAAACAACTTGTCTTATCTTTTTATAAAAGCACTTATGTCTCTTCCGCTCCTTTTGAATTAGTTCGTTATGATATTTGGGAGCATTCTCCCACTTCAACTATGGGAGATTTTCAGTATTTTATTTTATTTGTAGATGATTTCTCTCGATATACCTGGCTTTACCTCTTAAAAAATCGATCCCAATTACAACAAACTTACTATGATTTTGCTCGAATGATCAAAACTCAATTTTCCTGAGATATCAAAGTCTTTCGCTCAGACAATGCTCAAGAATACTGTGATACTTCCTTTCTTGTCTTCCTACGAGCACAAGACACTCATCCTCTCTCAACAGAATAGGCGAGCAGAACATAAACATCGTCATTTACTTGATATTACTCGTGCCCTACTTATCTCATATGGCTATCCCGAGAGGTTTTGGGAGAAAGTTGCTCTCACCACTACCTACACTATTAAGCGGGTTCCATCACTCCTTCTTGGTAACCTCACACCATACGAGCGTCTACATGGTACTCCTCCCGATTACCATTCCCTTCGTGTCTTTGGTTGTGCTTGCTTTGTCTTATTATAGTCACATGCGTGAACTAAATTAGAGTCTAAGTCTCGTCTATGTTGCTTTTTGGGGTATAGGATTGAGCATAAAGATTATCGTTGTTGAAATCCTTTGCCTTAACGTCTTCGAGTCTCTCGTCACGTTGTCTTTTGGGAATATAAGATGTTTTTCTCTTTGTCTTCTTTTCAGTTGTCCCCTTCTTCTGCTCCCCCTATCTTATTGATCCTTCCATTGATCTTTTTTTTGAGGATGCTGATGTTTCTCTTGTCATTCCTGATGATACTCCCCATGTTGTACCACCGGCTACCATCATTCCTGTTGATGTTCCTACAGTCGTTCCTGATGATGCCCCCCATGATGTACCACCGGCTACCATCTATCCTGTGGAGTCCCCGTCTATTTATTCTGCTCCTCCAGTTGCGTCTCTTGTCCTTCTACCCAGTGATCTTCATGCCCGCCGTTCCCCTCGGGTAAGGAAAGTTCCTTTTTATCTTCGAGACTATCATTGTTTTTCTACTATTTTATCTCAGTATGAGCCTCGTTCATATCATGAGGCAAGTATTAACCCCCTTTGGCAATAAGCTTTGACTGAGGAACTACAGGCTCTTGATAAGATGCACACTTGGGACCTTGTTGATCTTTCCTTGGCAAATCTACTATTGGGTGTCGATGGGTTTATAAGACCAAGACTCGATCTGATAGTACTATGGAGCGATACAAAGCCCATCTGGTTGCTAAGGGCTTTACTCAAGAGTAGGGGTGCACACGGGTCGGGTTGGGTCGGGTCTGGTCTGGGTTAAACCCAGAACCGACCCGACCATCCACGGTTCTAGATTTTTGGACCCGGAACCGACCCGACGCTCAAAGAGACCCGACCCAACCCGACCCACTCGATTCCGGTTTGGTTTCTCGGTTCTTCGGTTCTCGGGTTGGGTCGGTTCGGGTTGGGTCGGTTCTTCGATTCTCGGGTTGGTTCGGGTCGGGTCTTCGGTTCTCCCTAAACTTTATATAGCATAGGTAATAATCAAGTGTGCGCGAGTGCATTGTATGTTTATAT
>BRYF01000010.1:5765000-5767500 GCA_030159135.1 Actinidia polygama
ATTTCTCATTTAGGTGTTGTCAATTACGTCTGATGAAACATAATCTTTTTATATATTTTATATTTTGAGAGTTTGAGTCATTAGTATGTGAATCCACCCCATGACTGAGAATTCAAGTGAAAGTACAAGTATTGAAACTAAATGTACAAGGCACCCTAAATCTTAGTCAAAGTTGATCAAAGATTGCATGCAAGAATTAATTTATGTAAGTGTTCATATTTGAATTTCCTAATTGAATTTGGATATAGAGAGAATTCACCTATCTCGAGGATTGGATGGAAAAGCCCATATTTAGATTTTTAAATTGGATATGAAAATAATTGACCAATCATGCAAATAATTTTGGCAAAAGAAATTTATTATGGTGTGGATTGAGTTGCCTATTCTTATTATGATTTCATAAAAAAAAAATTCCAACTCTACATGCATTTTAAAAATGATGCTAACCTGGTTATCAAGTTTGTTTAGGTTTCTCCATTATAAATATGATTTGATGGAAGGCAAGATGTAGAGAGGAAAAAAGAATAGAGCTAATCAAATTATTCATGTAAGTTATTTCATGTACTAGGAGATATTTTCTCCATGATAAATATGAGTTGATGGATGGCAAGAGATACAGAGAGAAAAAAAAGAGAGCTACTCAAATCATTCATATACCTTCTTCCATGTACGTAGAGAAATTTTTAGAGAAATCATTAACCTTAATCTTCTCTCTCAAGGGTCGTTTATCAAAAATACTTTACTTCAAAGTCCTAAGTTCAGTTCATGGATACTTTATCAACATACTCATAGGTGAGTGGATCTAAGTTCAGTTCTTGGAGGATGTATGAGATGTTAAGGATTCAATATTCATTCATCCATTGAAGCGTAGATCGTGGACTTGGTGGTATAAGGAGCACACCCCCAAGTTCCAAGATTCCACACTTAAATCGCGTGAATTCGGTTAAGTTGAGTTTATAAGTTATAACTTATATTTTGCATATTAGATTGGTTAGCTAGATTTAGACCCCCTGGTTTTCAAAAGATACTTTTTTATCCCTTCACTTTAACATCTCCAGAATCCTTTGCGAACTAAACTTAGATCCACGTGCCTTTCAGTATATCCAAAGAACTTCAACCTTGAAGTATATTTTTTATAAACACCCTTGAGAGAGAGGATGAATGTCAATTATTTCTTTAAAATTCTTTGAAGTACATGAATGAACTTTTATATGAATAATACAAGTAGCGTACATCTTGCCTTCCTATCAACTAATTCATATTAGAGAAATCTAGACAAACTTGGCAACGAAGTTAGCACCATTTTTGGAATGCATGTAGAATAAAAATTTCCTTGTAGAAAATTCTAGAAAACTCAATTCCACACTATGATAGATTCTTTCTTTGCCAAAATCATTATTCTTTCATACTTACTTCATTGGTCAATTCTTCCGTGCAATATTTGACCAAATTTGATCAAATTGACAAGGATTTTAGAGAGAGGGACAAGTTTATTATTTATTAGATTCTCAACACGTCCCCCTCATGTGGCCACGCTTTCTTTCGTAAAAGTTTCAAACATGTGCAAGTATTTTAATTAGGTAGTCGATAAGGTTTGAACTCATGATTTATGCCTCCTTTCGATCTATCCCTCCTCTTCTCTCTCTCATACCATGTGAAAATGTTAACTACTAATTCATCTAAAACTTGAGTTGTCAAAAAATGAATAGCTTTATTATTTATTATATTTATTACATTCTCAGAATGAGCTGTAATCACTGTCAACAAATACCTCATACACTAGTATCTGATCCATAACCACCATGACACTAGCCCCATCACCTTCAGCACTAGGCCCGACATGTTCAACACTAGGCACACCTTCAACATTAGGCCCAATGGTGTGATGATACAAGTCCCACTACTCAACATTGACACCTACAAAAACACCCTTCAATACTAGGCCCCAGCTTTATTCCTATTTGGGTTCCTGACATATTTCCACCTTGTTTTCTTGAATGCAACCAATCGTACCGATAATATTATGGTATCCCACGTAGAAACTATAGCCTGACATAACACGACGGTCAAACCATTTCAGTCAATAACTTTTTGTCCCTATCATTCAATGTAAGTGATTTGGCCCAAAATAGAGGTTATACTTCCATTTACTTGGTCAAATGAAAACCTAATATGACTCATATTTCGAAACTAAACGAGTTAAATGCAAAAGCCAACAATGTGAACCCAAAATCAAGCTGTTATCCCAATCAATCAACTTGGATCTTTTTATGTTATTGAGCTCTATCAAGACACAAGTGTTCATTAAGATTCAATCTAATTATAAATTTTATACTAAAAAATCTATATATATAAAAAGGCAACACTATTATATGCAATTATATTCATACAAACCTACGCACTGAAATCATAAAATACCAACAATAGGACCACACACTTCCCATGCACATGGTTCATACCGATCATAATACCAAAAAGAAAAAAACTAAAAAGAAACAAA
>BRYF01000010.1:5807500-5810000 GCA_030159135.1 Actinidia polygama
TACTGATACCCATTTACTTAGTACACCCTTTAAACAAGATTTGGGTTTCTATTTATTTATGAGGACATCCTATTTGTTTTACAAACTACCCTTCATCAAACTACAAACCCTAACCCTCAATCTCACCACCAACCACCACCGCCGTCGCCATTCCCTGGCTCGTAGGGACAGATCTAGGTTTTCGTTATAGGGAATAGGGGTGCACAAAATACCCGAGACCCGAGACCCGACCCGAGACCCGACCTCATTGGTTCAGGTTGGTTCGGGTCTACCACCGTCTCGGGTCGGTTCTGGGTCTAAAAATTTCAGACCCGTCCAGCTCGGGTCGGTTCTCGGGTCCGTATATTTTTTACCCAGAACCGACCCGAACTCACCCGAGATGAGAACCGACCCGAACCCACCCGAGAAACCAACCCGAGACCCGAGGAACCGACCCGAGACCCGAGGAACCGAGACGAGAACCGATCACATATAAACATACAATGCACTCGCGCACACTTGATTATTACCTATGCTATATAAAGTTTAGGGAGAACCGAAGACCCGACCCGACCCGACCCGAGAACCGACCCGACCCAACCCAACCCAACCCGAGAACCGAAGAACCGAGGAACCGAACCGGAACCGAGTGGGTCGGGTCGGGTCGGGTCTCTTTGAGCGTCGGGTCGGTTCCGGATCTAAAAATCTGGAACCGTGGATGGTCGGGTCGGTTCTGGGTCTAACCCAGACCCGACCCAACCCGACCCGTGTGCACCCCTAATAGGGAATGCCAAGTTTTTACAGGAAAAAAAGAAAATTAAGACGAGAATTGTAGTTTGATAAATCCAAAATTTGAAATTGTACGCCCAAAGTTCAAAATCAAGTAGAGAGGCTAGAGGGTGGAAAACAATAAAAAAATCACAACTTGAAAAAATAAAGAGAATAAGATACACATTGAATTAAGATGAGAATTAAGCCTAAATCAAAATAGGTTTGGTCCATTTAAAACTCTAATAAAAGCTTTCATCTAAAATTTTTGATTACCTTGACTTAATCATTTTTACCTCTAAGTCTTAATGGTTGGATTTTGTTCTTGCTTAATTGTTTGAGACCTTTGTTGAGAGAGTGAAAAAATATAAATCTTATATTGCATTGGTTTGCCAAAGAAAATAACAAAATATAGTAAAAGCGATGTTGAAAAACGCAAAAAAAAAAAAAAGGAGAGAAATATGTGAAAACTAGAAAAGCTTGAAAAGTGGGAATCTCTTTCCCTTGGCCAAAAAAATTACGGACTCTTAACTTTATTTACTTATTTTCTATGGAGAGAATGAGAAAGGGCGCCTTACATATAAAAATGTATTAACTTAGTAAATAATATATATGATAATGAACCGGGATAAATAGGAAAAAAGTGAGGACGGCTAGTCGCTCCATCCGTGTTGGCTCGCCTCTTTAATAATTGCTTGTTGGGATATTGTTTTTTTATGCCGCATAACTCTCTTGACCCTACAAAAAGACATACATGAAAAGAGATAACAATAAGAATTTATGTGATTCGGCTCAAAATACTTACATCAACGGAAAAGATATTTTACTATGTATGTAAAATAGATATTATAATTATGAGATGGACAAAACACACAAAACTCACACCTCTACCCGAGCTACACGGTCAATGGTGCTTGAGTAATTACTCATCCTGATGTATTATAGTATTTTTTTCTCACTTTCTATATCTTTATTTTATCATCACTATTTTTATCTTACAATCGAGCATAGAACTCTTGCCCCAAATGTCTTTTACTATTAGCACACCATCTTTATTTATTCTCTTCTCTTCTATTCTCCCTTTCTCTATCATCTTCCACACAACCTACAATAGGTATATATATGTCACGCCCCGGTCAAACCAAGATCCGGCCACGTAAGCAAACAACTAAATTGCGGAATAATATGACAAATATACTTGTCATTTCATCAGAGTACAATACGTCTATCTCTCAAGTAGAACCAAGCTCTCCATGAGCTATCAAAAACAAAACAAATGATATCCCAAGGACAATATCCACCAAAGTCAAAATAATATTACAATTTTCAAATATACATGTCAACATGTATTTTCAAAGTGAAATATATAACTGGCATCCTCATGCTTACGATTCAGGATAACCCTCGGTACCTGAAATTCATTTTATAGTAAAGGTGAGTTACCTTGAAAAGACTTAACAATGGCCTTGATGTTTCAAGCCAAAATCATGATACATAATCATATAATGAAAACATGATGCAATAAAATATGTTTTCATCCATATCAAAATATACTTTTGATTTTTCAATCTATGATTTCTCAAATCAACAAATTCTCAAATTCTCGACTTTTCTCAAAAGCGATTATCCAATAATTTCTCAAATTTTCTAGCTTTTCTCAAAAGCAATAATCCAATTTATGATTTTTTTTAAATCAATGATTTTAACCTCTTTAGCTTTTCTCAAAAAGCAAACTCATACATAACCATCCGTC
>BRYF01000010.1:5827500-5830000 GCA_030159135.1 Actinidia polygama
GTCGACACTTATTTATAAGGTGAAGACACTTGAAGACTTGAAAGCCTTATTGAATAAATCCAATAAAAGTCTTAAAGAAATGGAGGAAATCATAAATTTTATTGGATCGAAGAAACTGAAGATCATATACATCCATGGAGAAGACATCTTAAAGAATTTGAAGCAAGCAATTCTCAAAAAGTCAAAAAAATTAAAAAAAATACATTCTGATAAGAAGTGTTAACACATGTGCTTTGAAGTGTCGACACATGTAGATAGACTTAAATCTGGGTATGAAGTATCGACACATTGAATTGGAAGTGTCAACACCTGAAAACAGTAAGCAAAGATTCAAATTTGGGAATATAAGTGTCGACACATACTGGATGAAGAGTCGACATATTTGGACAGTAGACAAACTGTAATTGAAGTATCGACACATGCGGACAGTGTGCTATCTGGAATTAAAATGTCGACACATGCTTTGAAGTGTCGACACCTGAATACAGTGTCCAAAGGCATAGAAAGTGTCGACACATGACTCAAAAAGTGTTGATACATGAAGACAGTGTCCAACTTACAAGAAGTGTCGACACATAACATTGAAAGTGTTGACACGTGTATAGTAGACAAACTTTTGAAGACTGATGATCAAGTGTCGACACATTACTCAGAAAGTGTCGACACTTGGAAATAATGTGTTTCAACTGAACGAAGAAGGCTTGAAATGTCAATATATGTTCCAAAAAGTGTCAACACATGTGACCAGAAGGTTCAAACACAGAAAGTGTCGACACATGTTCTTAAAGGTGTCGACATATAAAGCCTAGAAAGTGTCGACACATGAAAAAGTGTCGACACCTAACGGTTAGAAATTTGAACACGGAGCTGTCTGAACTAGCATTAAATACTCTACAACTACCACCAACGGTTCAATCCTCTTGAAGCCATTATATACAAGGCTCCAAGGGCATTTAACAAAGACAAGAGATTACCTTAAACATTGATTGATCATTCAAAGAGCTTCAAAGTCAAGATTCCTTGAAAATTCTTTGTCTTCAAGAGTTGGCATTTATTGTGTGATTCCACTCCTATCTACTCTATTGAGAGAGTTTGTTTTCATTTGTAAAACCTTCATCTATTCCTATTTTTGTAAGTTTTGAGTGTAACTTGGACAAAATCACTTGAAAGATTGAGAGGGTCTTGGACAAAATCTCTTGGAAGAACTTGGGGATAAATTCTTGTGTAAAAGTGAGCTGAGCACTTTGAAAATAAGCCCAACATTGTAATTGTTGACTACAAATAGTGGAAGAAAATCTTGCGAAGGTCTTGGGAGGACGTAGATCACTCGTTGTGGTCGAATCTCGGTAAATCTTGGTGTTCCTTCTTATATCTTGCATTTACCTATTTCATTGCTTTGCATACAACTTAGATTATTATTTTATTGATTAGAGTAATTTTAATTAATCTTAATTTGTAATTAATTTTGAAAAGCATAATTCACCCCACCCCCCTTTGGGTTGCCTATTGGGCCAACAATCTCATGTTTATTATGAGTGCTTATACTCTTAATTCTGATACAATAAATAGACACGTTCATTTAATATTTATTATTTTGATTCAAGAAAGAGTGAGATTCTTTATGAGTCAATAAACTCAGTGAATTGAACAATAACATTACGCGTATGGTGAATATTAGTTATTGATAGAATCCACGTCGTAGTATATGGATTGATGATACCCCCTAAGCAAGTTTATAAGTTTTTGATTATGTCAAACTCTACAGGTGGATTATGAATCGACATACCAAATAAGTTAAGTGGAAGATCTTAAGAAATTAAATTAATCTATTAAATTTAATTATTAATAATTTAATTTAATAAACGGGTATCTGTAATCTTAACGTTGAAAGATAAATAAGTATTTAATAAAATGGAGCTCAAAATATAATCGTGGTATAACAAGGAGTGCAATTATAATTATTTAGTAGCCTTAATTATAATTTACATAAATATGAATTAATCCTGGTTGGATTAAGAATCCTTGTTTGGGTAGAAAACTTAATCATACTGAGTCTTTGGTAGCTATTGTAGCCTATATATACACGCTCTATTAGCAGTTAGGGCTAAGAGAAATATTCTGAGAAACCCTAGTCATCGCGAACCCACTCTCTCTAGAGCAAGACGTGTGTGATGAATATAGTAGAAGACTTGAGGTTGTGATCGGAATCAATGAAGATATGATTCCAATCACGTAGATTAGTCTCTGCTAATTATATCAAATTTTTGAGTATTATGCGTATGCACTAAAACCGAGGTGTGGAAAATTTCATAGTCCCCAGCACATGGATGTCATCACATTTTTTTCTTTTAGAAGAGAAGGAGAGATTGATGACATTGGGAGGAGAGATAGGAGAGATAAAGCAACAAGGAAAAAATTATAATGATAACGAGTGAGATTCTTTATGGGTCAATAAACTCAGTGAATTGGATAGTAACATTACGTATATGGTGAATATTAA
>BRYF01000010.1:5837500-5840000 GCA_030159135.1 Actinidia polygama
CTTCTGTAACAGTACTCTCTATTTTTACCCCATATTTTAATAAAATAGAAGCTCGCTTAAAATTTTGGGTCTCCTTTTTACTATCTTCTCTAACTATACTCCATATTTTACTTTAAATCATTTAAATTAACTATACTTCATATTTCACTTTAAATCATGTAAGATGAGATCGAGAGGACAGAGGTAAGAGAAAGTTGTATTTTAATTTTAGGACCCTCTATTTTTAGGGAATGTACGTAGTAGGAAGGCTGTTGGAGCTTAATTTTTGTGGTTTGGCTCCTTATTCTAGCGCAAAACTAGAGATATAGAGATTGTCTAAGAGCATCTCCAATGGTTTAGTAGTTAAATTGCTAAATTAAAGTGTGTTTGGGTTAGTTAATTTTTTTGTCTAAGAGCATCTCCAATGGTTTAGTAGTTAAATTGCTAAATTAAAGTGTGTTTGGGTTAGTTAATTTTTTTTTATTTTTTGTACTTTTCGATTAAATAGGTAATGACTTTTCGATTAAATAGGTAATGTGAGAAAAAAACTATTCTGTCGTTTGGGATATCTAAAAAATGAGGTAATTTTTTTGATTAACAATTTCATTGGTTATTTGGGATATGAAATAATTTTTTTATTTTTTTCCAAGCCACTTAAACATTTTGCCCTTAATTGTGAAAAAATTTAAGCCCAACCGACCATAAAAAAGTGTGCTAAGAAATTATTCGCCCATTTATAAAAAAACACGTCAAACAGATATTTTTTTATATATTTGATCACAAAATCAACTAAAAAACCCTAGGCCAACAATAACTCTTCAATAGATCTATTGTTTCATTTGTGGCAACATTGTTCCATTTATGCAAAATGATATTTTTTTTCTATTTTTTGTTTATAAAAAGTGGAATCGAAATTGACATTTGAGTATATGTTAGCAGTTGTGGAGGGAAAATAAAAATAAAGGCATACGACTAAATATGAATTATTAGATATTGGAAAATACCGAATTTGGTTTTTCACTCAATGGAAATTATTGGTATATATATGATGTTAGAATTTATAAATTTTTGTTATTTTTTTCTCACAAATATGAGAATAGGTTTGATTATTTCTTTGGTATTACATGGCCTCTTTGTTATATTCTAACATGGTTGATGCTGCGGTTGTTGGGCTTGCCAATATAAATTATTAGGCTCTTAATTAGTTAGATATACAATTCGATGCAATTATTGTGAAAAGAGTAATTATACAAAATAAAAAATTCATACAAAAAGTTATACAGAATGACGTAGTTTTATAGTGAAACTATTCACTTTAAACAAACCACTCGTGAAAATAAATTTATTAATGAACTTGGCTTCTTTGAAGTCTAAAATTGAACTTTACTGGTGCCGATCAAAAATTTAGGAATTTATTTTTGGCTCATTTTGATAATTCAAATCGTCCATATTGTAGACTCCATAGTAAAAATGAGTACTGTAAAAAGTTATGTTGATCGGATTCAATTTAGTATCCGTGCAATACTATTTTAAAACTTAACAAATGAGTGTGATATACATGATTGTATCCATTTGTCTTGATATAAATTGATATTGATCGAACATTTATTCCACATCCGATCAATACATTTTTTAACATTATTAAAATTCTCGATAAGATTTACAATATATATGAACGGTTTGACTCATCAAAATGCCTAAAATAGGGCCCAAACATTTAGTCAAAAAATAGAGTGAAGAGAAATCTAGTTTTTTATTTATATCAATGCCATTGACACATCATTCTTTTGTCTTATTTTCTTTTTAAATTTTTTATAAGGCTTATTTGGATCAAAAACTTTGGTGAGGAATAAGAAATAAAAAAGTTAAACGATCTAACCATTCATTGAATTATTTCTCTTTTTTCTTTTCTCTCTTCTCTTTTCATTCTCATTTTATTTTTTTTTATCAATTTTTTGATCCAAACAACTTAAGAATTAAGCTTTCCATTACGACATGATATATATTATCTCCTACTATTTTTAAAAGAGTCAATACTTTGACGCAGTAGGTAATTAAGGTCAAGATAAATCTGGGAGGATTCACATTCTTTTGACATGCCTAATTTGATTAAACTTAAAAGAGTATTATTCTTCAAAAAAATTTAATAAATTCAATTTCATGATGCCCCACTATCCATCACAACTAGATCCACATCATGGTTTCTCTCTCTCTCTCTCTCTCTCTCTCTCTCATCACACTCCCCTGTTTCACAACTGATTCCGTCAAAACATCTAGACTCTCACCCCTTAGTCCCACAATTCGTGTCCTACTCCACTACGCAGCGCGCTGAAAGCACAGACGACGCGTTTACAAAATTTCTATGAATACTATGTTAATACTAATGCATAATATTAATAAAGACGCTCTCGCTCTCGCTCTCGCTCTCGTACTATTTTAACGATTGACGTTATCACGCTCCCGCTTTCGCTTTGTGCGAGTTAGTCTCACCGCCTTCTCTCTCAAAAAACAGACCAATCAA
>BRYF01000010.1:5850000-5855000 GCA_030159135.1 Actinidia polygama
TAGACTGGCCACGGACTGCTGTTTTGGCCACAAAGTCAGCGGCCTAGTTAGTTTCATGGTAACCCTGGGGTAAGAGTAAAGCAATCCTGAAGCAGTGTGTGAAGAGGACGCCCGTTCAAGTTTCCTTCCTGCAAAAAACAGTTAAAACAAAAAGGAGAATAAGTTTCGACAATCAACGAAGGAAAACCAAAACCTAAAGCAAACCAAAGACTCCCTCACTGCCCAAAACTCAGCTATGGAATTGGAATTTGTATGAATAGAATCCTGAATTCTCACTTTTTTTTTCCATTCATGATGCAATTGAAGCTGAAAGGAGATTCGGAAAGTTGGAAAGCTATGGGTAGAGGTGTAAAACGCGCGGGCCGGCACGTTAAAATCCTGACACGGGCATGGTGATGGGCCGGGTCGGGTCATTATTTTGGGGGCACGGTAACATACGGTAAGACATGGCACGACACGTTTATGTGAGCAAATATTGAATGATTTTAAGTTTTTGATGTATTAAATTTAAAAAAAATCATAACACGACACGAACATGATTAGGCACGACACATCACGAGACACGAATGAACCGTGCCAGACTTGGCTTAGGTTTTTATCAAACACATCACGAAATACGATAAACATGAATGTGGGCTCTAGTTATGGGTCTTGGACAAAATCATTCTACTTACTAATAACTTAACAATCACATTGAATGTGGGCTAACTAATAATTAGTTTGGATATGTTGCTTTTAAACCAATTGTTCTATGGAGTGCATCTTAAGTCACATGGCTTCAAGAATTCTAAAGCATATATCATCACTTGTTAATTGAAAAGGGTTGAATATTCTATATTTTTTCCAACTTTTTTTAGTGTGGATTTTTATTTTTCCACATGGACTAAAAAATGATATTAACCCAATAAATACTCAATTCTGATATGGTAACATTTGTTCAATAAACAATTGTTTATTTTCTCCACCTTTTTTTCATAATTATTATTATTTTTTATTCTCTCCACCTTACTTTAAGTATGCGAATATTTTGGCAGTGAATTTTTTCCAGTTCGATCAAAATTGCATTCTGTTACAAATTTTTTTGTCAGTGATTTTTTTTTTCTTTTAAACTCTTGGCTTCTTCTCACAATTTTCAATTTAAGAATTAGACCAAATCTATCAACTTTGGAAACTCACATGGCATTTTGGATTTGGAGTGACTGCGCAAAATGCACGGAATGCAATAGATGCATGATGAAATGATAGAAATAGGACGTTTTCATCATTGGAGATGCGAGGGCAAAATTGTCTTTTCAGCTCTCTGTTGGGAGGTTCTAAATGCAAACCAATCTGGTCTCAAGCCAAGCCCCCCAAGAAATGATTTATTTCTTGTTGCAATTATACCCTTAAATGAAATTACTATTATGGACAAACTTAAGAAAAAGTTATTCAAATATCAAAAAAAAGAAAAGGTTATCCCGGTTATAATCCAGTACACTCCCATTTTTTTATCTAAACAAGAAAAAAAAAACGTTTTAAAAAGCTTGTTTTCGTTGGAGCGTTGGTTGGATCAATGGTCGGTGTTGCACAATAATGATGTTTGCGGAGTATCGGCGTTTGTCCGCCAGCGTCAAAATCGGACAGCAACGTCGCATGGTAGTGTCGCGGTTCGCATCACGGCATTATTGGCGCATTAGCCGTGCTGTAGTGGGTGCGGGGTGTCGTAGAGTCGCTTGGTTGTTGTTGGGCGGTCATCCCACCGGTCGCTTCGGTGGATGTCATCCTACATGATGATGTGTTCAGCATGACTTCGTGAAAAGGTTTGGGGCTTTTCTAAAAAGAGTTTTTTCTAGAAAAAAAAAAAGCTTTTTGTATTTGGGGTGCACTAAGATTCTTTAGTTAGTTTTTAGTGCTTTAAAAAAAAGTAATTTTTATAGGGATAATTTTTTATTACAATGTTTTGTTTGAGATAAGTTTAGGAATTTAAAATAAGGTTGAGGGTACTTAGAAGGTGGGGTGTCCTGAGCCCAGATTTGTTTGCATTTAGAAGTTAGCTCCCATCTATGTTCTATAATACGTATAATTGGAGATGAGAATAGAACTTTTATTTTCAAAAATATTGTTGTCATATTCTTCTTGTGATGTTTTATATATCATTTTTTTGTAAGATTGGAGATGAGAATATGACTTTTATTTTCAAAAATATTGTTGTCATATTCTTCTTGTGATGTTTTATATATAATCTTTTTGTAAGAATGCTAACCACCGCCTAAAACGAACATGGCGCTAAAAAAGTTATCGTTACAATACTCATGTAAATATTTCAATGTATTTTCACATATTTATATATTATATATAATTTTTACATTTTTTTAATGCAAAACTTAAAACTTTCTTTTTCATATGGAAACATAAATCATGCTGATGAAATCCAAAATTCTTCTATTGAAAACAAAAATACATATATATACATATGTGAATAAGCAAACTGAAAAAATGAGTAATGTTAGTATTTGTAGGGCGGGAGAGATGATTTTTGAATAGTGAAGGCAAATATCTAGAATTATACATGTATTTTTTGTTGTTTTATATCAACAACTATTGTTAATTCTTATATTAAAGGTGTCCTAAGTTGAAAAACACTAATCGAAACAAAATTTTTATTTTGGAACATCAAAATAATTCTATCTCAGACTCAACAGTGATAAAAAAAGATTGCTTGGGATTAGAGGTGTCAAGCGTGCCTTGCCGGCACGGCACGGCACGGCACGGGCACGGCACGAAAAACCCCGGCACGGGCACATTTTGGGCACGGTCAAAGTTGGGCATGGCACGGTACGGCACGGTTTGAGCAGGCACGGGTACGAGCACGGGGCACGAAAATGGTGTGGCACGGCACGGTAGTTGGCCTTGCATGGCACGGCACGGCACGGCACGACACGGTCAAAGTTGGGCACGGCACGGGCACGACACGATAGTTGACTTGGTTTAGCACAGCACGGCACGGCACGACACGAATTTAGTCAGGCACGGCACGGGCACGACACGGTAATTGACATAGCACGACACGTAATTGTCAATAAATGATTAATTATTAGATAAATTAAAATAAAATTTAATTAAATAAATTAATTTACCATAATAAAAAAAGAGGTAAATTTTTAAATGAATTTTTGAATAAAAAAATATAAAAATTAAATTTTGACTTGTCATGAACTATTATGACATAATAAGTCCAAAATAAATTTTAATTAAATGAATTAAGCTTATCAATGTTGTGATTGACTCATTGCCCATATAAGTAAAAAATAAATTTTAATGTGTGTTATGAGTAAATTATATTTTGATAAAAGATATGATAGGCTATGAAAGATTTAAGATAAAAATATATAATTTTTTATGCAAGCAGTTCTTGTGTGTTATTTTTTAGCACACAAAACTACTGTAATTGTGCTTTTAATTAAAAACGAACACGACAGGATACGATTAAAATACGAGCACGACACGACATGATTAAGTAGACGGGTACGACATGGCACGATACGAGTCACACGACTAAGTTAGCGGGCTGACACGGCACGACACGATTAAGTAAGCGGGCCGGCACGGCACGACACGATTAAGTAGACCGGCACGGCACGACATGACACGAGTCACACGACTAAGTTAAAGGGCCGGCACGGCACGACACGATTAAGTAAGCGGGCCAGCACGGCACGGCACAAATAAAAAAAAACGGCACGGCACGGTACGACACGATTAAAAATGGCACGGCACGATTAAAAAAGGCATGATACAACACGATTAAGTAAATGGGCCCGACCCGGCCCGGCACGAAGCACGACTGGCACGGAAGAAAAGTGACACGGCACGACACGGTAGGCACGTTTGACACCTCTACTTGGGATTGTCAATTTGTGTTGGTACATACTAGTGGTTTAACCAGTAGTAAGGTCACAACGATTAACCAACAAATCTCGATAGCATGAAAAAACAAAATTTTGAAAGGGTAAACTTGTAAAAATTTCTAAAACTACGGCCTATAAGTGAACTTTTTGACAAAAGTGTCCGAGTCCCCCACTCAGCCCTTTGTGCCTTCGCCAAAGACGGCCACAAGATTGAATATTGGGAAGCCAATGTGTATATAAAATTAAAATTTACAATTTAGGCATAAAATACTGTATTTCAATCTTGGAGTGACGAGTGCATATAATTACATAAATATTAACAATTAATACTATTATAAAATTAGTTTTTCTTTACAAATTTTAAAGTAATAGTCACAGCAACCGTTCTCCTTAGGTCCATCCCTGCCTCCACCAATGAGCATTTGCCAATTGGGCAGCAGAATAAACAACGATGTAGAAGAAGATTTATATCACAAGAAAATAAAAAATATGAAAAATAAGAAATGCTTTGGAAACAAGGAAAATGGAGAAGGACAGAATGAGACAGAGTATCCTATGGAAAAAACTAAAAACAAAAAAATAAATAATAATTATGATGATGATGATGATATGGGTCATGTCTTAGCTTGCAGAAGTTTCAAGGCTAATGAAAGTTGTCCTTTACAGTGACACAAAGTATAAGCTTTCTTCCCAGCGTTCTCTCACCTAGTGTTTAATTGGGACTTGGGAGTTGGGAGGCTCTTTTTTGTGGAGTTTCTAGCTATCACTCTGCTCTTCCTTTTCTCAGGTAAAATCTCTCCGCTCTTCACTTTGTCATTTACTGTTCTATTCTGGAGATTCTATTTGTTTTAGTTGTGTCAGTGTGTGGATGCATGAGAGAGAGAGAGAGAGAGAGAGAGAGATGAGAAGTTATTGTTATTACTGAACTGGGTAACAGATTAGTTCACTAAAAACGAAAAATCTAAAATACTGAAATAGCTATATAAAGATATAAACAAAAAATTGTTCTAAATAGAGTCTTAACCTTTGATGTATACTCATTTTTAAGCCTCGTTACATTTTTATACTTCTAAGGCACCGTTTAGCCTAGATTATTTAGCTATATTTTGAATA
>BRYF01000010.1:5897500-5907500 GCA_030159135.1 Actinidia polygama
ATATGAGTCATGATGGAATGGGAGTCTGACTGGATTAGTCTCCTTATAGAGGTGGGATATAACCATGTGGAGCTGTGACGGAGGAGTCTCAAGGTTGTAGACATCTAATGAAAATGGAGTCCTCGTGGAATTGGTATCTGGAAATGTGGAGACCTCGCCCAATGACAAGCTGGAGATAAGATAGCATGCCCTCAGTGTACTGGGGAGATAAGCAACTAGTGGCGAGGAGCCATGGGCGATCAGGACTGTAGTGGTGTAGGGTGATATGATCCTTTAGGCGATGTGTCTATCTTGGTAGACGGATATTTTACCCCACATCAATTTCTATTGAATATGTAAGGTCTAAAGAAAATAAAGTGGATCCGTTAACTAAAGGCCTTGCAAAGGAGCAAGTATTTCAGTTATCGAGGGAAATGGGTTTAATGCCTATATCTTAAAAGTCGTCTCTATAGAAACCCAACCTAGAAGATTGGAGATCCCAAGAGCTAAGTTCAATAGGACAACGAAATAGGGATGACTTAAATTATCATTGTGAGGATTAAAAATCTCACTTATTCCAATGATTAAATAGTGATACCTGTTGCGCTTTAGGTTTTTTTTTTAATATGACGTAATTAGAACGCATATAAGACGTCATCGTGCCAGGTGTATATATATATACACCATTATGGACTTTAGTGTAAATTGAACCTATTTAAATTTAATTGGGCCACATGTGAATTTATTTGGGCTCAAAAGGATTAGAAGTGGGTTGTGGAAGAGTGGGCCAGATAATTGAGCCCAAGAGTGGATTTGGTTTGGATTTGTGCTTGGGCCAAACAAAGTCCAAGGCCTAAGGAGGGCATTTATGTCTTTTTACTTTATGTGACCTAAACTCAACTAATGCCACAATATTTGGCATTTGCTTCATCTTCTTCCCCTCTCTTCTCTTTTACGTTTCTCTCTCTAGGTTAGCCAAAAATGGTTTGTCTAGTGAGCTTAGATTCGAGTGGTTAAAGTTAAGCTTGGATAATGATCCTTTAGGAGAATATCATCTACCCAACAAGGGCTACGCATTGAGCCAATAAAGTTTGAAATCAGAGTTAGTGGAGTTTGAGGCATCATCTCATCTTCTTCATCATTTTTGGAGCTAGTATTGCTTGAATTTGAAGTAAAAGGGGTTTTCCTCGTGGGATTTAATCTTGGGGTTGTGTTAATGGCTTATATATAGTCTATTGAGGTTTTATTTGAGTGTTAAACCTTAAATAAAAGATTTGGTTTATATAAAAAAATTTGGAGTTTGTGGTCCTTGGTGTCGACACCTAAAACTTTTCAGAGTGTAGCATTTGGCTACTGACAATTGGTGTCGACACCTAAAATTTTTCAGAATATTGCATTTAGCTATTGATATTTAGTGTCGACACTAAATTTTTAGGTGTCGACAACTAAAATTTTTCAGAACATTACATTTAGCTACTGACCCTTGGTGTCGACACCAAATTTTCAGGTGCGACACCTATGAATAGTAAAAAATATTATTTTTTTTAAAAATAATTTACTTTGATGAATGATAATATCTTCTATATCATATTGTTGTATTAAATTTTTGATAAATGTAACAATTGCTTATGTAGAAATTGGAAAAATGTGATTTTATGTGTGTGTACTTAGAATTTTGGGTTGAGATTTATGTTAATGATTATGAATATTGTTCAATAATAGCATTATTATTATTATTGATGGGTTTTAAATGCTTGTATAGTATGTTGTTGCATTTTAATTTTTGATCAATGTAATATGAACATATGATTGAACTTATGAAAAATATAAAGTTTGTTGTTTGCATTGAGACTTTTAGTAAAATGCAAAATTTATATGTATGTGTAAAAAATTAAAAATAGTTTGGGAACGACACGCTAGGATATATCAAGATTAGTACGCTTTGTACTCGGAATAAGATAACATAGATTAAGTCACGGTGAAAGATCGAAAAAAATCGCATGGAAAGTAGATAACGATCGTGTGGACGGTGGGTAAGTCAAGGCCTTCGGTTAGAGCCCAAGAAACTGGCATGGACGTGGGAATGTCAAGCCTTCGGTTAAAACCCAAGAAATTGGCATGGATGTGGGAATGTCAAGCCTTTGTTAAAGCCCGAGAAATTGGCATAGATGTGGGTATGTCAAGGCCTTCGGTTAGAGCCCGAGAAATTGGCATGAATGTGAGAAGGTTAAAGCTTTCAGCTAGAGTTCGAGAAGTTAGTCGTATGTTGTCTCATATGCTTAGGGCATAATGAGTTTGGTTAGATATTAGCCTAGATGTGTCATTTGAAATAATTGGATTAACACTTTTGAGAAAAGCCGGGTAATTGAGAATGTGTTGGTTTTGTGAAATGACGGATTGATAAATCAAAAGTATATTTTGATATGAATGAAAGCATATTTTATTACGTCATGTTTTCATTGTATATGATTATGTATCATGTTTTTTGGCTTGAGACATCAAGTCCATTGTTAAATCCTTTCAAGGTAACTTACCTTTACTATAAAAATATCTTTCAGGTACCGAGGGTTATCTTGAGTCGTGAGGCATACTGGTTGCCGTTACATCCTTTTGTTTATTTGTTTAGATAAACTTATGTAAATATATTTTTGGAAATTGTAATTATTCTTTTGGCCCGGTGTGGGCATTGTCCATAGATTATCATTCATATTTTGTATTTGATATCTCATGGAGAGTATGGTCCCACGGGAGGGATAGATGTACTGTACTCTGATGTAATGACAAGTATATTTGTCATGTTGTTTAGTTTGACTTTTCTGTATTTGAGTTGTTTGCTTACGTGGCTGAGTCTTGGTTTGACCGGGGCGTGACATAGGATATGCTTTTAATGGTTCTTATATCTTGAAACTTCAAGTAGAGTATAACAGTATACTCTTAATGAGAATCACGTAAGTGAGTGTGAAGGGGTTGCTTCTATGAGAATGATAAGACTAATTCTCTAAAGCACTCATGAGATCCAATATTGCCAAGGGTCAAAAAGGGTACAACCAAAAGAAATATACAATGGTTGGGAAAACTCTGCGTGATTGCTATTGTCTTGGTTTTCACAAACGTCTGAACAAGTTAAGGCATCAAGTTCATTGATTAGCCAAGAAAATCCGATAATATTTCGCAAGGGAAGTTTCAAGGCCAAAAACTACCTCTCCCCTATGCAAGGAATTCCCAGTTGAAACTCTCTTAGGGTCTGCATTTTATTTTGTCATGCAAATTTTATTCATGTGGGGGATTGTTGGAAATATAATAATTTTGTGGGTCACTTTAAAAATATATTTAAAGTGAGTCTCCAACAATTATTTTTTGTGGGTTAATGATTGAACACAATCTTTGAACCTTGGTGAAGAAATCTATGAAAAAATTAAGCCAAAATCATTACAAGAAGTGAATTAAAATTGACTTAAAAAATGGTTGGTTGAAGTTGTTGAAACAAGGAATTGTAACCTCGTTCCACATTGGTTGAAAAGGAGAAAGTTAAGTTGTTTATAAGCATTGAGTTTGGAATCCTAAGATGTGCCCTTGGGCATACCCAAGTTTTTAACGTGGAGGAGACTTAGATAAACTATGTTTCTCAATACACCCCACACGCGCGCGCCATAGCCGACCGAACCAAACTGGTCTTGGTCTTGGATTTAATGGGTTGTTGGTCCAGCTCAAGGCTTATATATTATTTTTGCACAAAAGTTATTTATTTTAAAAAAATGTATTCCTTCTGGGTTTAGCAGAATGGTTCGCGGGTCGACCATTATTGGTTACTCCATTTCGTTCAATGTCTTCGCACCGTTTTGTGCTTAGGCTGCACCAGTTTGCGTTGATCGGACGCGTCTGGTCCTGACAACTCTTCATTTCACCCGAACAGTCCCCTACTACTCTATAAATACCAGTACACCATGCCTTTTTCATTTATTCAATTTCAGACGCAATAGAGCACACACTCACTTTGCACACTACATATTGCTTAGTTTCGCATAAAGAAAGAATATCCATTGTTCTTGTTCGTTGTACACACCGTTATAGTGCTGTAATTATGTGTGATAGACTGTTCTATCTTAGGAAGCAGACGTCCAGTGATCGTAGCACCGTAGCGAGGGCGCAAATCTGCTTTACAGAAACTGTGTTCAACGCAAGCCTCAGTCTTTAAATTCGAATTCTGATACTGTAAGTTTTCCTTTTCATTTCCAGTTTCTAGTTTCCTTCTA
Organism: Actinidia polygama; assembly: GCA_030159135.1. Lineage (NCBI taxonomy): Eukaryota > Viridiplantae > Streptophyta > Magnoliopsida > Ericales > Actinidiaceae > Actinidia > Actinidia polygama. The sequence continues at coordinate 5,901,733 of BRYF01000010.1, forward strand.
CTACTTTCTGATAAACAGAATTTTATTATTAACAAAATAGGAAAGTAAAATCCATTGTGACGTTGAGAAACCAACTACAAGGTTTTACTAGCCTATTTAGTGCTAAAAAATCACAATGCTTCTTAATTTTTGTAACAAAAATTACAAAACAAATCTTGGGGTTTGACCTCGATAGTAAATTAAATTCTAGAGTTTTAATCTGATCACAATTAAAGTTTTCTGTCAAAAACTTTGAAAAACGTTGTTTGATATTTTTCTCTTTTTGATCTCTAATTAATCCAATCAGGGTTTATTTTCAAGTAAATTTATGCTACTTTTTCTTGAGTTTTATTTAAAAATAAGTCTTAATTTGATCGACTAGACCTTTTAAAAGGGAAAAAAAATCTAATGACGTCGTTTTTCAAAGTTTTTTTTTGCGAAAAACCAAAGGTTCTGTCAATCCGAAGTGGGCGAAGACTAATGAATGATTTAATTGTGATCAAATTAAAACTTCATGATTCAATTTGTTAGAATTAAAATTATAGTATTTAATTTGTTACTAAAGTCAAATATTTTTTTAATCCCCCTTTCAATTTTTATAGAGTTGATCAAAGAGAGTGTGAAAATCACTATCATATTTTAAATTTTTAGTTCTTCCATAATAGTCAAAGTATAAATTTTTTTATTTTTCAAAACTACATATGACTATAAATTATTAAACATGAAAATAAATGGGTAATATTAAAAATTTATACAATTGATTAATTTGAATGCAATTATTACATGTGTCTTAAAAGTTTAAATTACCAAGAGAAACCAACAATTAGGGACATGGGAGTATTATAACGAGGTGGAAAGAGATCCGATAGGACAGAATTGACCCATTTTTGTTAGGCAATTGGGTGATAAAATCATAAAAGACTACTCACTCTCATAGATGAACTCAAATTTTTAATAGGATTAGTTAATAATATTTTTAAATATATATGTTCACCACCACAAAATTGAAATTAATATTATATTTTATATTTAAATTTAAAATTATGTATTTTTTATGTACTTTTAATCATTGTTAATTTGCTTAACAATTTCCAAATGCAACAATTCTTGTAACATTACTTGACCTTTAATAACATCTTATCTATTCTTAGTAGTAACTTGCCAGGATGAATAAACCAAATTCAGCCATCTTTTGTGCTCCTTTGCATGTATGTCATGCTTGTTAACATTCTCACACAAAAACAAAAGATTGTTGGTTGCAAGCAAGCAAAAGACATCAAAAACTAAAATATTATTACCCTGTGTTCTATTTGGGTATTATCCATCCTAGTATAGTGTTTGTCCTTTGCCAATTATGTGTAGATACACTCATTTTGTGACAACATAAGATTCCTCAAGGAACACACGAGTCATTATTTCACCACATCTTTGATAAAGCCCTTCCCCACTTTATTTTCTTTACTTTATGTGACCATATTTATTTAGTGTAGACAAGGCTCCTCTATTTGAGATACTACTTAAGTGGTGTTTGTGGGGTGTGAATACTGAAAATAAAAGGGAGAAAATCGAATATAGACACATGTGGTGGCGTATGAACAGTTGACGGTGGCTTTCGGTAGCTGATGTTTGCTAGGTCCGAATTGCAACATAGGAACAATGAGAAAAGACCATCAGATCTGTCCGGTGATGGCTCTCCGACGGTAATATTAAATGACTAGTGAATACAAGGTGTATGTAGAGAGAGAGAGAGAGAGAGAGAGTGTTCTTAAGGCTTAGAGCGCAAGAAATTGTATACCTTTGAAAGAATAAGGCCTAGCCTTGTATAACACAATTTGGCACGTGCTTGGATGTGCCCACTATTATGTCATTGGACAGACTGCAGCTCCGTGCGTGCCTAAATGCGCTAATTATTGCGTCAGTGAGTAGGCGACTGATTCATCCATGCCCCTAAGCACGGTTTGTAACTAGCCTATCATGTGATCAGCGTATCGATCTAGGCGTGAGGACTGTCAGAGGAAAACTCGCTGTGCAAGTCACTTTCTGTCCCCCGATGTATCTTGGGATCGCCGTCGACCGTCGTATCTCGACCAAACTCCGGTGCAAAAACCTTGCCGACCTTACTATAGAGCGACAGTCCGAGGGCAGTGTTTACCTTAGCTCGACTAGAACTGGTACTTAGTATTTTATTTCCTTACAGTGTTCAACCTATAAGCGTAAAGGTTCAATAATTATGAACTCTCAATAAAATACTTCAAATCATCAAAGGGAAAAAAATTATTCACTCCCTTCACGCAAGGATAAATGTTGGGGGCGATGAGGGTAACATCGACCCTGTTTGCCACATGGTGGATGTCACGGTTCTTATTTACAACAGATCTGCTAGAGATAGTAGGCACGTAACCGAGACCCAATTTTGTGATAGATTAAATTAGGTTGATATGTTGTCTAGTTGGCGTGATCCTTGAGGATGAGAATAAAGGTGAAGAAGATCGATTGAAATTTCGGTGTCCCAATCCAAATTCAAAGTTGAACTATAAAAATTCCCCAATCCATAACATGTCAACTTGGAGATGCTAAATTTCTTTAAAGGCTCACGTGATAATTTGGTAGGTTGAAATTTGAAATTTCTAAGAATTCACATTACAATCTATATGAGAAATTCATTGGTTTGTTACTATTTTTACATTATTTTTTCTCTCTTTTATTATATCTAACTATTGAAAATCATTGTGGATCTCACATAATAAAGTAAAAAAAAAAATGGCAAGTTACTTTTTTTTGTGTGTGTCAAATTTGTCATGAGATGAGAGACGTCAAAATACCACCTAAACAATTTATGTACACTTGGATTGAACTTACTTAAAATGCCAATTTCTTTCACTTGATGGATCATGTTAAGGCCATATTTTGCCTAGTTTTTTTGTGACTTTTTAACTGCTTTTATTTTTAAGTTTTTTTTTTGTATTTAAGGAACTTTTTTTTATTGTTTTATCTATAATTTTTTTGTTTGCCTTAACGAGAAAAATTTGAAAATGAAGAAGGTATGCTGAAATTTGAAAAAAAAGATTCATTAAAGACAAGAAAAATATAGCTAATTTGTCAAGTAAAAAGAATTTTTTTTTCTTAAATAAACATTTTCCCTAACTAGATGAATTTTTTAATATTTTCAGGTTTCTCTCGTCAAGAAAAAATCGAAAAAATATAAAAAATTTATCTAACGGTGAAAAAAGTTCACGAAAAACTAAAAAAGTCGAAAATCAAAGTTACTAAAACGATTTCAAAAAAAACTAATATGTTAAGAGTAAATTTAACATCTTCATTAGAGATGCTCTAATGACGAATCCACACACAATATGTTAAGAGTAAATTCCAAAGATGTAACAATGTGGATAGGTTCATTTGGACTCTTTAATTGGGCTTCCTACAGGTATGGGGTTGACCTGCAATCTACTAGTACCCTGCAAGTTTGAGTTGGCCAATCTTAGCTAGCTCTCGAGAGGGACATTTTGGCCTCATGTTCCAATAAATTAGCTTCAGTGTATTTCCAAGTGTTTTGTGAAAGTTGAAACCATGACTTGCCCTTTGGGCTTAATTAATTTCAGTACTCACTCTTTCTAAAAGTTGAAACCATGACTTGCCCTTTGGGCTTAATTAATTTCAGTACTCACTCTTTCTAAAAGTTGAAACCATGACTTGCCCTTTGGGCTTAATTAATTTCAGTACTCACTCTTTCTAAATGTACCTCGAAACAAAAACCTCTTATAAGAGGTGAATGGGACCACTCTTATGAGTGGTTCCATGGTTTGATTAGTTATTCATATTGCTTGAAAATTATAGAATAGAGTGGAAGTTGTTATTTTTAAAAGGAAAATATTAGCCTATTATTCATAAAAGGAAATATCTATGAATTCGTCTCTTCAATGTCAACGTTTTGGAGGGAAAATTAGTCATTTCCTCTCAATCGTCAAGATATTGTAGATTTGCTAACTGATTTGGTGCAAAATTCTAGTAACCTACAGCTTCTGAACATAAATTTCACTAATGTACGGGTGTTTAGAGAGAGAGAAACCGTAATTAGAAGCCCTAATCTATTTTTTTCATTTTAGTTTTCATTGACTTTATATATATCCAGTCAACACATACAAAATGAGAGCAATTTTTTCTTTAAAATGTAGACGGGTTGAGCCAAAAACTCTATCACGTAGGTGACTTTCGTCGTTAATTTGAGGTGAGTTAACATCATAGGGTCAAATTGATAAATATTTTAAAAAGTTAAGAGATATTTGGGTGAAAGTTTTGGAAAATTTTAATTTTTTTCCCCTTGATTCAAATCTCTATCCTCCTCTTATATATGTTCTACTTGGCTTCCCATAAGAAAAAAAAGTTATACTATTTTTTTTATTTATGTCCAAATATTTATAGGAGAAGAAAAGCTGATAAAAAGCTATGTGGTCGTCACTTAAAATCGTGCTATGTTAACTGCAGAGAGATGAACGCGTGTGCCCTGCATTGTCATTTATGTTCAAATGTTTATACGAGAAGAATGACCCGTAAAAAGCATTTCAAGTGGTCTTCGCTTAAAATCATGCTACGTTAACCCCACATATATGGGCATGTGTCCCCCTACCTTCTTATGAGATAATTGCTCCATAATCGAAGAGATTAACATTAACTTCTCAATTCTGTCCTTAGACAAGTCCAACGTCTTGCAATGCCAACCATTGCATTTGAGATGAACCCAATGCATGGAAATATACAAACTGTAATGGGGCAGATTATATGATTATAGATTATGACCTTGTTAAGGTAGGCCCCGTCACCGAGCTATTGTTATGAAGCAAGTTCGGTGGTTCCCTACATTGGAACTCGGTCAAGACTCTACCAAGCACAGGCATTGCCCGAGTCAAGGCCATCATTACTCCCGAACTGTCACTCTTTAGCAAGTTCGGTAGGGTAACTGCGCCGAAGTTTGATTGAGGAACAACGGCCGGCGGCGATCCCAAGACATGTTAGGGGACAAAAGGTTCTTCTGACAGCCCCAACGCCTGGATCGAGACATCGACAGCATGATGACAAGCTACCAACCAGGCCCTGGGGGCATGGCCTTGACGCGCCAAGATGCAGCTTGCCTAGTGACACGACAATTGGTGCATCAAGGCAAGCGAATTCAGCCCTAAAAAGCACATACTCTCTCTTTCTCTCTTTCACTCTAGATACATTCTCCGGTCATTTAACTTGATTGTCAGAGAGTCGTTTTCTAAAAATAGCTTCGGCAACTGATCTTACTGTTTCTGTGTTGCAGTTAGGCCCTAGCTATTGGTGACTGACTGCAGCCCACTTCACACCACAGGACCACTGCGAGTAAAATATGCGAGAGCGATATATTTAATTGAAATACACAGTGGACATAAGAAATTTTATATTCGTAATACATTATATTTTTAGTTAAAAAAATAGAATGAGAATTTTATCATTCAAAACTAGTAATGAATTGGTGTTGCTGAGAAATTGATTTCTTTTGTTTTTGATGTGCGAAATTTATAGTTAGCGTTTCAAATCATAAACATTGATGATAATATTTTGGCTTTCAAGTGTATAACTTACACTTTTCATTTTTTATTATTTAGGACTTAGATAATGTTTTTTAATATGTCAGATTAGGTGTGTGTATGGGTCGGGTTGGGTCGGGTCTATAACAGACCCAGAACCGACCCGACCTTGATCGGTTCTCTATGTTTGGACCCAGAACCGACCCTATCGTCCAAAGGAACCAAGCCAAACCAACCTGA
>BRYF01000010.1:6085000-6087500 GCA_030159135.1 Actinidia polygama
TAACCAAAAACAGCCGCAATTGTCAACTAAGATTATAGATTGATCGTGTGTAGGAAAGATTAGGCCTTGATAGCCACAATTGCTAGCCACAGTGATAGGCGATAGAGTGTAGTGGTTTTGATTTTTGGGTTTGATTTGCTTTAGGGTTTAATTTTAGCTTTAATGGTTTTTGGTTGATTGGGGTTTTGATTGTTTTTTCGCCAATGATTTACGGAGCCACATCAACTAGATTTCGTTCTAAAATAAAAAAGCAACTGGATTTGGTAATCAAAAAATCTGTGAGAAAGAAGAGAGAAGGGTGAAGAGGGGAAAATGGTGTACAGATCTCATAAAATCTGTTAGCTTTGATGGTTTGTGTCAATACATTTCATTTTGTCATATTCTGCTGCAATATGTGTTGTTGGGTTGTAATGTACCCATAAATGGTATTTTCACTGTTGGGCTTTCGTGGTTTTACATAGAGAGCAATGTTCTGAAAAGCGGCCTCCTAGGCTGCTTAGGCGCTAGACAAGAGTCTCTCGCCTCGATTAATTGTTAATCGGTGCATTAGGCGATAAACTCAATTAAGCAGTGCCTAGGCAGAATTAAGCGGCATCCCTTGAGGTTTAAAGTTATATTTTAAAAATATTCTTTCTATTAACTTAATGGAATTGGATGACATTAGCAAATAACAAATTTTAATTTTTCAAATAACCCCTTAGCAAATCCTAGGTTTATAAGTCCAGGAGAGAGAGAGACATTCTGCTCGTCGTGTCTAACACACACATATATATATAGAGGAGAGACCATCACCATCTCTACAACTCGTAACCAACGCCGCTCATCCCTCATCATTGTTGCTTAAGCCCATATATATAGAGAGAGGAGTTCCACTACTACAACTCATTGCTGGCTCAACTTGCTGGTTACAACCCTTGCCATTCGCCGTCGCTTAGGCCAAGAGAGAGAGGAAATCCACCACCGTCGATCACCATTGTTCGTCGCTTGTATGTATACATATACATCTTAATTCAAAACTTGATTGTGTGAAATTAGTTTCAATTTATACATGTTTGAGTTACTTTGTTTTTGAAAAATTAAGATATCAAACCCAAATTACAATTTTAGTTTATTTTATTTGAAAAGAAACTAATAATTTGGATTTTGATTTGTGTGGGTTTATTAAAACTAAATTAAAGTTTTGTTCTGGATAAATTAGAAAAAACCAATCTCACCCAAAATGAATTTCGTTTCAAAATTAAAGTTATGATGTAAGTGAATTGGAAAAAAAAAAAATCAACCCATCCAAAAAATTTTATTTTATATTATAAATTTTCATTTATAATATTTTCTGGTTGGAAAGTTTATAATATATTATAAATATTTTTATTTTATATACTATCAAAGTTTTTTTTTTATTTTATTGGCAATGACCAAGGTGATAAACGAACTCAATACCAAGATCCAAACGTGGATATTACAGCATCACAAAAATCGTTAGTTGATTTAGAAGCGTTGCATTATTTATTTAGTTTTATGCTTGTTTTGATTGCTTTGAAATCACCTCATTTTACTACGTTCTATTCACCTTTGCAATTCAAATTATAACATCCAAATTACTATAAAGAAAAAGAAACCAATGGAGCATAAAACTTTCATAAATCAAAAACAAGTTAGTTTGATATTTATCGCCACCTGGATAAAGAATAAATTTTCTAAATAAATAAAAAGTCGCCTAAACCCCACCTAGGCGCTAGCCCCCAACCCGCTCTCCGCTTAGGGATTTTTAAAACATTACTATCTAAAGAGAATCGCTTGGGAATACAAAGTCAACGAGGTGAAAATATGGTTTTTCGTTTTCTTTTTTTGTTAATTCATGTATTATGTATATAAAAGGCGAAGGTATAGTGGTCATTTTACTTGCGCTATTAACACTGTTAAATGGCAGGGAGCTGTTTGTAATTTATGAAATATCAAGGGTTTGATTGTATTTGACCAATACCTAGGGGAATAAATTTGTAATTTATCCAAAAATATAATATATATATTTTTTGTTGCAGTAACATAAAAACTACGTGCAAGTAATTCCATTAAATTTTAGTTGCTTTATTTTTCAAAATTTTTTATTTTTAGTGAATTTTTAAAAAAATTCTTGATGCAAAGAGTCCATTTTTTTTTAAAATTCCCTTGATACAAAAAATATTTTTAATTGATAAATTAACTAAATTTTGTATCCTTAGTGAATTTTTTATATATTTGAACCAAATTTGACATTTTTAGATTTATGTTTTCAAGAGAAACTAAAAAATATATAAAACTTTGAAAAAAAATTTACTCAAAAAAAATACTCAAAAATAAAAAACAGCTAAAAAAATCTTTTAAAAGTTAAAACAAACTAAAAAAGATGACAACAGAAACCAAAAAAATACAGAAGCAAAGGATTTATACATTTTTAGCTGGACTACAAAACGAAACATAGTTTTTAACATATATATTTGTCAAAAATAATGCATGTTATTTC
>BRYF01000010.1:6120000-6125000 GCA_030159135.1 Actinidia polygama
ATTGTTTTGTAGTTTTAAGTTCTTCATAATTGTTGAATATGTTTGAGATAAATGAAAGCACGTTTAAACTATTTAGTTTGGCTTAATCGATAAATTTACAGATTTGCTATTAATGTTGTTGTGGTATAAAATTGAGGCGAGCAACCAACAGTAAAAATCACTCTTCTAGGTTAGTAATTAATCTTGGGCGACCTGTGCAAGAGAGCAAACGTTATTGGCTGGGGCAAGGCCGCTACAACCTCTCCAGCGTGGAGATCAGACCAATGCAAGCAAAGTGGATTAAGTAAAGAAGGCAAGAAATCAGAGCTCTCAAAGTGAGTATGCAAGAGTTTAGTCATACATTTTTAAGTGGAGGGGAGCGGCCTTTTATAGTTGGAGTATGGAGAGTGGTGCAAGAAGATCACGGCAAGATCCTCGGGAAGCTAAGTATGGAAAGAGATCTCGCGGATATTGGAGATCAAATAGGAAGATGCCATATGGAGAACAAATTGCGACTATAGGCGACGTGGTGGAGAAAAAGTATGAAGGAGATGGAGTCTTAAGTAAGGCAAGATAGTCACATCAATTGGTGAGGTGGGGCACTAATCAGCTAGCTCACGGATATAGGTGAGATGAGCTTCATAGAGGCGAGATGGTTCATGTTTGGTAAATAGGTGGAGGATTTGTCCCTCATCAGTTACCCCCCGACTTGATATGCCGAGGTTTGTCGAGTCGTAAATCACGGAATGCGGGTTGATGTCATGGGCGCCTAATGATGGCATGTCTTCATGAGCAGACACATGAATGAAAGCACCGTTCGAACAGTGGAAAACAAAAGATTTTAGAATTCGAACGGTGGCTTGAATAAGAGTTCGAACTCAAATTGGAGAGTTCGATCGCATAGAGGTTGTGCAAACTCAAAAAAAATGTTACAGACTTGAGGGTTCGAACTACTACTATTAAAAAAAATTAAAAAATTAAAAATTGGCCTGAGGGTTCAAAACGCCTGCAGAGGCGTTCGAACGCTAAGAAGGATTTTTGAGACATAATTCTATTTCTACTAGGATTCGAATTATGATGTCTATATATACCTCTTTACAATTTTCTGTAAAAGAGACGATATTTTTAGGGGTTTTAAGGTTGTTTAGTCTAGAATAAGAGGAGTACTGAGGGATTTTAATATTTTTTAAATTACTTTTATCAATTTGAGTTTTATTAATTCAATTTAGTATTTCGTTCGATAATTCATAGTTTTTATATTTTTTATGCTTTTATTTGTTCGTACTTATATTTTACATTCCATGAAGTTTTCAATACATAGTTATTTATTTTCCATAGCCATGAGTGACTAAATTTCTTAACTCGGGATCGATTGTGAAGATTGATTGGGTATCAAGGATGAACAATGGAGGTAATTTTGATTTCACCGTTATATCTTCTTGATTCTTCTTCTTCTTCTTCGTTTTAGATATTTTCGAAAACTTAGGCATCCTATTATGTTCAGTAATGCTTATGCGTGAATACCACACTCAGTATATACGCTGCACGAATCGATGATGCACATCCTTGATTATAACAATCAGATTTATTCTAGGACTTGAAGATTGAAAGAACTATTGGTTTTAAAGATAAATCTTCCGAATCCGAGTCGAAGGATTTGAGTTATATAAAGCCTCCATTGCAATTTCGAAAACTCCGATTGATTGGATCAATTGATTCTGAGTCGTTTTTCTTATAAAGTTTAAATCAGTTTTAATTGTTTTCATAATCTATATTTAGTTTAACTATATCAAAACCCAAATACAATATTTTTATTTTCTCTTTTTAGAAGCATAAGCTAGAATTAAGTTAGGATTGAAACCAAGTGTTTAAGTTTTCTTGTGTTCATCTTGGCACTGCTTCTCGTGGATCGATACTCATATTTTGAGATTTTATACTGCTTCGCGACCTATATACTTGCGGAAAGAAATTCACTTTTGGGAGCGAATCAGCTGGAATGGCGGTTATGACCTCGGTACTTAGAACAGCGTATGATCCTGGCCGTTGGAGTAAATAAATCTCAACCATTGGTTCCTCTTATAAATATGGAGCTTGCCTAATGCTTTACACTCTTCTTGTCTTCACTGTTGAACTGCTGCCTCTGCTCCGACGTTCACCTTGACCTTATTACCCCGTGCTCATTATCTCTCCCTCGGTTCAATAAGTACCAACACTTGACCTATCTCTTACTTTTGTTAGTCTTTAGTTTATGTTTGGTAATACCGACATAGGAGACTTAGAAAATTTCATGCCTTCTTGGATAACCGACCACCTAGAAGAAAAGTCATACATGGAAGACGAGGTCACCAAACTCCCTTCCTCGCCTAGAGAAGACCCTTCTAGTTCTGAGAATAGTCCTCCAGTTGTCCTTCCTCCAATTGAGAATGAAATGAATACTATGACCCAAGATTATCTAGATCAACTTAGGGAATCATATCCTATTCCTTCAAGTATTCAGATCAGGCTTCTTGAGGAGGGCGAGACCATTGTGTTCGCTCGCCCAGGTGAGGTGGCCTTCTATGAGGTCACCTTTCACGCCGGTCTTCGTCTTTCTATCCATTTCATAATTAGGATGATCTTGCATTTCTACAATATTTGTTCCGCCTAGCTTGTCCCCAACGTGTGGCGAAGTGTCGTCTACGCGGTAGTGCTATGGCAATTTCATAAGCTTGCCTTATCCCTCATTGAGGTCAGGAACCTATTCGGTCTTTACAAGAATCCAAAGCTAGACTCTAGATGGCTGTATTTTAGGGTGATGCAGAAGAAGACCCTATTCGAGGAGTACCCAACAATGTCAAGGGATGGAAGATGAAATTTTTCTTCATCTCGGGGAACGACTAGGAGTTCCCCGAAGTAGTATTTTGAAACCCAGACCGATGATCGAATAGAAAAAATGACCGGGTCATGGGTCACCGGTTCAACCGCCGGGTCAACCGTTATTGACCCGTGATGTCATAATTATATCATTAATTTATTTATTAATAGTAATAAAATATATTTTATTTTTTTAGACTAATTTTTATACTTAAAACCAAAAATTTTGAAATTAAAACATAATTTTTTTCCTAAAATCGTGAACCGGTGGGTCAATGATCGGTTCAATCGCGGGGTTACCGGTTCAATCGCGGGTCTGATTGGGTTTGATAGAGTTTTGATGGGTGACCGGACCATTTCTATGACCGGTCGATGGTTCGACCTATCGAACTGGCCGGTTTAGGCCAATTTTTAAAACCATGCCCTGAAGGGTTGTCTCGGGAAACTGGGGTTCCAAGGGTCCCGAGATCGTGGGGCACCCTAGGTTAGTCTCAGTCTTTAACAAATAAACTATCTTTTAATTCCTAAAATGTAGCACCTCATTTGACTAATAATTGTTTGGTGTTCTTTTTAGGAAAACGCGGTAACAAGGTGCCCAACTTGTTGAAGGATGAACAGGAAAGGTTTGATGATATCCTGAGCTCAGTAGAAGGAGGGGAGCTCTATTCGGTCAAGGTAGTCCTTGGTTCCAAATCTTTCTGTAGGAGCTTCGGCCTTTCATCTAAGTCGATGGCATATAGTGGCGGGGACAACAGTGAGAACATATAGGTAGGCAGGGCAGCTCTAGTTGCAGGCAACGAGGGTGAGTCTTACCATTCCAGAGATGAACCTTGCTGATGTGACCATTTCCAAGATAACTCGGTAGAATACATAAGAACTATCAGGTAGGAAATGAGGAAAGTTTTACCTCACCTTCCTAATCTAACATTGTTAAGGCTACTAGGGGGAAAAATCAGACCACTCATTCCTGGTTTGGAATCAAGCAGCTCCAGCTCTAGCTCGGCGGCCTGGTCAGATCCACGACTACTCCCTGAGCTTAGATCGGATGGTACTATGTCAAAGAAGATTAGCTTGAAGAAGCTCGCCCAACTTGAGGGAGGATCTAAGGGCGTAAGCTCGGTGGCGACGGCAACTTCGGCTGCTAAGGGAATCACTATTGGCGAGAAACGCCCGCGAGATAAAACGTCTGAAATCATGCCCACTAAGAAGGGAAAAATGGATTCTGATGCCAAGAACAAGGGGACCATGTCGCCACCGGAGGCCAAGAAAAAGGAGATGTGGAAGTTTCGGGCGTCCCCAAGCAAGGCTCCCAGCAAGTCGGTGACTTTCGTGGCTGCAAGGGACGGTACCTCAGCCAGTCCTGAGGCTGTTTTGGGGACCTTTGCCTCCATTCTGGGAAGTCCCTCTATGGCAAAGAAACTCTTCGGGGGAGTGATTCCTCCTTTTGACAAAGAAAAGGTGGACAAACTAAAACTGGATCAGGTGTGCACAAAGTTCTTCCACATCATCGGTCAGGTATCTATTTGCATTTGACCTTAGTGTGCATTTTTGTACTTTTAATGTTTCCAAGGTGATTACAAAAACATGATGAATTTGTACTTTTTCAAGCAGTTGTGCTCGGGTCTTCCCTCGCTGGACGTAGCAGGGAGATGATGGATGAGGCAACTCTCCAACAAGGTCGGGCAGCTTCGCTTGAGGGTGGGATGACTTGTGCTCAAAAACTTGCTGCAGATCTGGAAGGTCAACTAGCCGAGCTCAGAGTCCGAGAACAACAGGCCCTAGATGAGCTGAAGAAGACAAAGGAGGATTGAGATGCCACCATGGGGCAGCTCGAGAAGTAGATGGCTCTTTCCAAAAAGACATCCATTGAGGAGTTCAAGTCCTTGGATGGTTTCTAGGAGGTTGTTGAATTTTTAGCCTCTAAGTACTTTGGCGAGGGCTTTGATTTCTATAAGAGGCAAATTTGTCGCCATTATCTTGACCCTGGCATCGACATCCAAGCCATGGGCATTGACGACGATATTCTCGAGGAGGAAGAAGATGCGAAAGAGGAGAAAGAGGTAAAAGCAGGAGAAAAGGATGAGGAGAAGGAAGGAGAAAAGGGCGAGGAGAAAGACGGCGAGAAGGGTGATACCAACCCCCTCTCTCCTTAAACACTTGTAAATTTT
>BRYF01000010.1:6135000-6137500 GCA_030159135.1 Actinidia polygama
TAGATGTATTGCTTAGGTGATGAGAGTGCATCTCCCTAGTTTTGGTGTTTGTGTGACTTGGTTTGTATGTACGACTATAGTTGGTATGTGTGGATATGGTTAGTGTGTGTGTGGCTTTGGTGTGTGCGGTGTCAGTGTAGGGTTGTCAACCTAGAGTGGGAATGGGGTTGGGCATGCCTACATAAGGAAGTGGAAGAGGATGTTAATCCGCGAGGATGGATGGATCTCTTTCTTTTCTTGACGTGATCAAGTAATGTCCCAAGCAAGGGAGTGAGATGGGGATGTTAACCCTTGAGACGTATGGATTGAGTAGTGCCTTACATGCCTTAGAGAGGGGTAGTGAAGAATGCACAATGCTCTGAAGTTGAAACTCTATGGGTAGTTTGGTACATGCCTTGGAAATGAGTAGTAGAGGATTATAATGTCCTAAAGTTGAAGCTTTGCGGGAAGTATGGTACATGCCTTTGAAAAGGGTAGTAGATGAAGTACAATGTCCCAGAGTTTTTTGTCTCTTTATATTTCTATTATGGATTGATCAAGTAATACATGCCTTTGTGGAGGATACACATTGGCCACGAGTTATATTTTCTCTTTGTCTAATGTGATTGGGTAGCATGCTTAGCAAGGAGTGGGAGGAGATGTTGACGTGTGAGACGTATGGATTGGTGTTGTAAAATTAGAGCGTGTGTCTCAATTGTGGTATAAATAGAGGTTGTATAGTTAGAGTTTGAGAGATGATGTCTACCTTATTTTGTACAACTGTTTGAGTGCATGTGAAGTTGTATGTGTACGTATGCTTGTGTGCCCTACTGTTTTCCCACTTTCCCCCCCTCTCTCTTCTTTGTAAATAGTGTATGTAAGACTGGATGTGTACGTGCGAATGTTATTGCAATGTTATACTTATTGTTAAAAATTTCTTACTAGCTTTATGCTTACTCTCGTTGTTGAAAACTATATTTAGGTAAACGAACAATGCGATGGCTTGGTGGAACTCCATTTCCATTTTTGAAAGTCCTTAGGATTGGAGATTTATATTTCTTTTGTTAATTTTGTAATGTAAACGTAAGCACACATGCATAACTTCTTAATTAATCTAGTTACTTCTGTATAGAAGCCCCGTAGTGAAATTGTTGTAGTTGTATGTTGCGCACTATTGTGCCATTGTTCCCATCTCTAGCATTAATAACTCGGCATGCTCTTTTTCATGAAAAACGTTTTTATTAAGCCAAAAACCCAAAGTGGAAGTAGTGTTTCATCACTTGGCTATGGAGGATTTTAGAAATACTTTTCTAAAACGAAACTAAAGTACATTTGTTTATAATGCTAGGTGGTGGATTGTATGTTAATTATTGTAGTTGTGTAGATACGACAGTGTCGTATATATTACTGCTATTAGTGTTGTATTGTTGTTTATTAGGTTGTCCAATTTATATAAGAGATTTTGTTAAAATTTTTACGAATTTTCAAAGTTAGATTTTTTTAAAAGTTTTTTTAAACATTTCTTCGGATTATGAAAATTGGGTCGTAACAGCTAATAAGTTTGTGTCTTCTGAGAATTGAGGTTTGATGTGGTGGTTAAGGGTGCAAAATATAAAGTAAAATACTGGGTGTACGCACCTTTTTTACGCATTTCATATTCGAGGCCAGCTCTTGTTTGACTATCGATTCAATTGCTTCAGGGCTGAGTTTTTTATTCAATTGATTCAAGGGAAGTTATTGATTCAATTAATTTAAGGCTGACTGATGACAAGACACTTTGATGAAGGGAAAAATGAGTTTAGATACTCAAGTGAGCAATAGGACTGTAATGGTGCCTTGTTTACCTGGGTTTGTAGAGAGAGAGAAAAGGCGTAAAGAGAGACAAGCTATTGTATTGATTATACAATGTGGCGGCTTTTCATTACCTCAGTATGTAAAGTATTGTGGTCCCCAATGTACCAATTGTATTGATTTTCTCCTCCATATTTTTAATGTATCTTTAAGTGGTCCCTACTCCAAAAGTCATTTGATATACTGTTAAGAGTTAGAGGCATTTTGGACATTAAAAAAAAGAAATAGCATTTTGGAAATTGTTTCTGACAATGCAAAGCAATTCAACAATGACAGGTTCAAGCTAGTTTGTTTTGACCTCATGATATCCAATCATCTTACCTCGCCCAGTCATCCCAGGTGAACGACCATGTGGAGGTCACTAACATGACAATCTTGAGGAACTTGAAGACAAGGTTAGAGAAATCCAAGAGCGGATGGACGGACAACCTTCCAAATTTGTTGTTGGCCTACCACACGATGAACATGATTCCAATGGGCGAGACGCTATACTCGCTAGTGTATGGGACATAATCGGTCATGCTAGTGGAGATAGGAATGCCTAGCTTTCAAACGATGAACTTCGACAAGGAAAGTAAAAAGGCGGAACGAAGGCTTAACCTCGATCTCCTCACTGAGAGAAGAGAGCATGCCGAGGTACACCAGGCTGCCTATAACATCAAGTCACCAA
>BRYF01000010.1:6142500-6145000 GCA_030159135.1 Actinidia polygama
TTGTCAGTTGTGACGTGAGCCGCGTCACCAATATGCTTCTTCCCAGTGTTGTTTCCGCTGGATGCCATGTACTTTGAGTCAAGGACAAAACTCTTGAAGAATGCCTTTGACCGGATGATATCCTTGACCGCGTAGAATTGTCCTTGCTGAAAGGTGCCCGAGATGAGGTTCATTCTATTTTGTTCGGACTTGGTCAGGACAGGCAGCACGTTACAATGCTGACCTGAAAGAATTAAATGTCAAGATAAAAAAATGGGCAATTGTTGGACAATGCACGAGTTGATAGTGAACAAGCTAACCTGGGGTGCCCTACGACTTTGGGACTCTCGAAACTCCAAGCTCCTGAGATAGTCCATGGGCGAACTCCCAATCATCCCCCGAAATAAAAAAGAATTTCTTCTTCCATCCTTGACACTGCTGGGATATCCCCCTATTAAGGAATGTCTTGGCCATGCCTTGAAGTATAGCCACCCCGAGTCTGGCCTTGGATTTTTCAACAAACTGAACAAGTTTCTAAACTCGCTCAAGGAAAGGATGTACTTATTATGTCACCTACGCCACGCATTGGGGCCCAGCTAGGGCGGGGCAAATGTTGTAGAAAGCCAGAATTCTCCTAAGGGTGAGGTGGATAGGAAGACGCAAGCCCACATGGAAGGTAGCCTCGAAAAAGGCCACCTAGTCCGAGCGAGTAGATGTTATGATCTCGTCAATCCCAAAGAGCCCTAATTGGATCCCAGTGGGGAAAGAACACGACTCTTATAAATGATTAGCTTGTCTTGAGTCATTATGATCGTCACCCTCTCAGGTGGTGGCCGTGTTATCTATTGGACCTCCCTCATTTTCGGAGGAATCCTCTTTGGGTGAAGAAGGATACTCGGTAACTACTGTTTCCATATAGGAACACTCTCCAAGATGGTCGGATATCTAGGACGGTAGGGAATTCTATAAGTCTCATACGGTAACCTCGCCAGACATAAACAAAATACCAAAATATAAGAAGATTTTGAATACTTACTGGGCATCTAAAATGAGAGCAAAATAGGAATGGGCGAGGTAACAAGAAGTCACATTGGAGCGGAGATGCCAATTTTTAGACTAGCAACCGAAGGAAGCACAATGCGGAGGATCCCCCTATTTATAGGAGGGGCGAAGGGTTAGGCTAGTTGCTTCGTTGGACAGGATTGAATGAACCTTTACCTACTATGGATGTTTTAATCATGTGCAAGTGAAAGGGGCGCAACTCTCATCAATGAACTGACACATGCTCCCATACAGAACAAGCCATCATTACATGCTTACCTCACTTATCATCACTCTTCATTCCTTTCCTTGATATTGCCAAGTGATTTTTCTCGGAATCCCGAGTAAGGGGCAAGTGATGAGTAATATATTTCCATACTTAATCATGTCGCCACATTGGTCATAAGATTATTGTCTCCATCGAGGGAAGGTCACATCACTAGTGCCTATCATGGTCGCCACTTGGCATGACCAAGTTTCCTCACATCGCCTATGTCCTTCCAATATTACCAAATCGTGCTAAAGCAGTTTACCTCGCCAACCTCTCCAGACCGAGGTGAATATAAGACCTCTACTAATCTTCTATTGATACGGTACTATCTCCATCTGGAATTCACCACCTGTTATGCCGTGATCCTCGGCCATGGCTTCCTTATTTGTTGTCCGATAATTACGCCATGATCTTCTCACACGTTTGCGGAGTCTCCATCTATAAAAGGCCGCTCACCATTCACGAGAAGGGGGTAACTAGAATGTTATTTTTCAAGCTATTATTGCATAATTTCTCTGTTGTGCTTTGTCTAGCAAATTCATCTTAATCTCATCTCTATGCTAGAGAGGTTCTGAGCGGCCTCGCCTCGCCTGGTGACATTTGCTTTCTCGCGTAGGTTATCGAGGTCTATACCGAGACCAAATTTCAACCACAATAGTTTGGCGCCATTTGTGGGAACAGTTGTTCTATAAACTCTATGAACCAGCGTAATCGCCTACTGTCTAGACAAAGTACCAGCAGTCCTTTGGATTACAGAGCACCTCCAATGGCGAGTGCTAATCAAGGTCCAAATCTTAAGGGCATTTACCATGAGATGCATGACATCTCTGAACAAATCAGGATAATGAACAAGTTAAACGCATGTCTGGTGTAAAATGCATTGAACGATGTGTTGGCTATATATCAAATGCGATGAGTAATATATTTGCATAATTAATCATGTTGCCACATTGGTAATAAGACTGCTGTCTTCGTAAAGGGAAGGTCAAATCGCCAGTGCCTATCATGGTTGCCGCTCGGCATGCCCAAGTTTTCTCACATCGCGTATGTCCTTCCAATTGTTGGGGACTGCGGAATTTCTCATGACCCGGCTATAGTGCATACATATAATACCAAAAAATCTGATCTAATTAGTAGAAACTAATCTACATGATCAGAATCATACCTTTGTTGATTTTGAATGTATTAATTGCTCGATCACAACCTCAA
>BRYF01000010.1:6162500-6165000 GCA_030159135.1 Actinidia polygama
ATTAAATTTTCAAAGATAAGAATTATTACTAGCCAATTTTTCAAACTTGCAATTAAATTTTAAATGATAAGAATTATTGCTAGCCTATTTATAAGAACCCTAAGTTCTAATGCATTTTCGTATTTTGAAAGAATGTATGAATGATCCTAAAGTCATTCTAGAGCCTCAAGAGTTTAACCATACAAGAGCTTTACAAGAATACCCTAGTAAAGATTCTTCAGTCTTGAGTTCTTCAGTGCTTGAAGGCTTCTTGCTTTGAGGTCCAAATATCTTCAGTTCTTTTTGATCATTGAGAATGTGTGCTTGAATATTTCTTGTAACTATCATACTTGAATTAAATACATTAGAGCAATATGATAGAATTTGTTATCATCAAAATATTTGCAACATAATTGGATTGACGCCATAGGGCTAACACAAGCTATAAATTGCAGTCGTATGAAAAAAATAAGTATAAACTATACTAGTGTTATTGTCCTAAAACACCAACACACGACTTATAAATATTATAAGCATGCTAACTATAGAAAAAATGACGTCAAGCTAACTGCAATTATATGTCAAAAGAAGAACTATTCTGCTCCAGTATATTTAGGGTGTACGGTGGATACCGTGGGTTACTCGAAAAGTTAAAGAAAAAATTTGGTTCAAATTTTGACGTACTAAGTATACATATAGAAATACTATAAAAAATATTACTGTCGAATTACGTACTCGGTAGAGGTACAACATACATTTTATAGATCATCATAACCCATGCTAGGCCATTAATTAACAAAGGTTATTGCAGGGTGTTGAGCTTATGAATTGAGAGGAAGGAAATCGAGGATAGACACTCGTGATGGTTCTATGGTGATAAGGGTAGCTGCAACCAATCAACCAGTAATGTCCTAACTATAGCATCGAAACAGTGAGATCGACCGTCGAGATATTTCTGAGAAACGGCACTCTGACGGTTAAGTTAGAAGACCGGAGAATGTATATATATATATATATATAGAGAGAGAGAGTGAATGAGTATGTTATATTAGCTGAGAGTGCGTACTTGTTTGAGAATAGATGTTCTCCTTATATAGCATAGTTACCTCAACACGTCAACTGCCTTGTCAATAGGTAGGTGACTAACTCAACCATGCCTCTAAGGCTTAGTTGGTAGCACGTTTCCATACTGTAGATGTCTTGTTTCAGGCATGGGGGTTGTCAGAGGAAACTTTGTCATGCAAGTTATCCTTTGTCCCCTGACATACCTAGGGATGGCCGCCGACTATTGTCTTTTGACCAACCATTGGCACAGTCGATCCACCGGGCTTATTGTACAACAACAACTCAGTTATGATACAGATCTTTAGTCCGAATGATGTCAATGTTTGGCGGTGTTTTGATTGAGCTCTGGAGAGCGTTGTTCCCCTACCTCGCTTCGCAGTGGATCATCCTGAGGTGGCTCTTGCCTTGGTGAGGCCCGAGTTTGTAGTTTTCCATTTTATCCTCTTACAATTGTCCCTTAGTTTGCATGGGCTGGGTCAATGCTTGCCGAGATGATGCAAACTGGACGTGTTTTACATTTGAGCTGAGCCTGTGATACCGTCACGCCACGTGTTGGGGCTCGATTAGTTCATGAGCTCGGTTTAAGCACTGATGTTGAGGCCCATACCTACTCTTGGGGTTGGAATGGACGCGCAACGTGGAAGTTGCTACGTGCTTGAATTTAGCTAGTTTGTGGACGACGGTTAGCTCGCGAAATGATACGCTCCAAGGGTGTGTTTGGACACTTTTGCCGCCTGTTCAGCTTCCTATTTAAGCTTGTTTGTCTCCCAGTCACTTCTCACACTATTTTCCTGAAAGCTTTTTAGAGAGAGAAAGTGTGCGACGTTTGACTATTGCGTTTTGCCATTTTCGAAACATTCTTGTTCCCAACGCCAGTTCTGACCCTACTTTCACTTTTAGACGATAATTGCATTTTTCAAACCATATCTATAAGTTTTTATTTCTCTGGGTCAATTTTCCTTTCATTTTTTCCTGCGTGTGTTGCTTCTTTCTGTTTGTTCAACCCTTTCTGGGTTTGCATATCTTGCGTCCATATTGTTTCTGTGATTTGCTCGTCTTTCATTGCATTTGAATGTTATCCGCCCATTCGCCATTAACGGGTGGCAGCAACTTTTCGAATTCTAATTTGGGTTACCCCTTAACCCATTTCCAAACTTCTAGGGTTAGGGTATTTCCCTCAAATATGCTTGCTACTGGGGTAAGCTTAGAGTGGCAGGAGAGTTTGATTACTTCTTTCGTTTGAATGATACATACGACTTAGTATACCTTGAGACAAACTTCAAAGCTTTCACCAAGCTCGGTTTGCTCTTCCCTTAGGCAAAACTTGTGGATAGAGTTCAGAGTTCACGTAGAGCTCGGCTAACTCTGTCCCATTGGCTTCAAGGCCCATGTTTGTCATGAATCTGTAGTTCAGCTCGCTCTCACCGCTTGCTTCTATTTTCAGAACATGGAGTTG
>BRYF01000010.1:6187500-6190000 GCA_030159135.1 Actinidia polygama
TCGAACTCCACGGTATCTAAAACAATAAAATCAATTGGATAATAAACCGTATTGATTTGAATGAGCACATCCTCTATAATACCTCTAGGGACTTTCTCAAAACGATCAGCTAACTCGAGAATAACACGTGTCGGCTTAAGTTCTCCTAGACGTAGGTCCTCGTACACAGAATATGGCAAAAGATTCACGCTAGCCCCTAAATCAAGAAGTTCTTGATCAATCTTACAACACCCTATTATGCACGAAATAGTAGGACAACCGGGGTCATTGTAATTTGGCACAGTTATATATTGAAGAATTGCGCTCTGACTCTCATTCATCATTGCCGTCTCTTTTATATGCAATTTTCTTTTGACAGTATACAAGTTCTTCAAGAACTTGGCATATGAAAGAATCTATTTAATGGCATCTAACATAGGAATATTAATTCAAACTTGTTTGAAGACATCTAGATTTCAGCATTCAAATTCGCTTTGCTCGCTTTAGCTAACCTATGTGGGAATGGTGCATGTTTTAAATCCTCAATGGTTATCTCATCAGATACTTTTTTAGACGGCTCAGAATTACTCTCATGTACTTTATCTTCACTCTTTTCCTTTTCACTCTCACTCTTCTCATTCTTGCTCTTTTTACCCTTAATTTCACGACCTAACCCCTTAGACTCATCCTTCCCTTGATTCACTCCTTTTTCGTGCAATGGTTTTATCAATCTCTTTACCACTCATAAGGGTCATGATTGCATGTACCTGCTCATGTGTTTCTTCAAAGTGATTTGCAAGCTTAGGGTTTTGTTGAGGTTGAGCAGGGAATCGCCCTTATGTTTGTTGTGCAATGATGAAATTTTCAAGCAAAGAGTTCATCTTCTCTATTTATTGCTCAAGTCTCCCATGAGCTTGTTCCATATTTAAGACTTTTTTGCGTAGCTCATGATCCTCATTCCTCTGATGTAAAAGTTGGTATTGTACTAGTAGTGCTGCAGATAATGCAGAGTATGGCATGGGCATAATTGGTGCAACAGGTTGTGTGGGGTATGACGGTGGTGCATGGTATGGTGGAAGTTGTGGTTGAAGGTTTTGGGATTTTGAGAAAATTGTTACGTATTTTGTTGCCCCTCTTGTCTCCACCCAAAGTTAGGATAGTTCCTTCAACCAGGATTGTACGTATTAGAGTAAGGATTATTTCCACTCCTCAGAAATTGACCTACCGCATTAACTTGTCCACGTGCCTCTTTTACCCCCGCCACAATTGAACACACATCAGTGCAATGGTCTATTGTGTCACATAGTGTACACATTGAATAAGTCTCTTTTTATAAACTTGTGGTGGCCTTAGCACGTGCCAAAGCCTCCACTTGTTTCGAAAGTGCAGTGAGTTTCTCATTAACATCATCCTCTACCCCCAACTGATACTTAGTACCTACATGGTGTGCAGATGTGGAAGTAAAAGGTCTATTCATATTATTTGATCCCGTGCATACCCAACCACTTGTCAAATTAGCCAAGTAATCAAAGTACTCAAAAGCTTGCTCAGTGGTTTTTTTTTAAAAAACTTCCTGCACACATGGACTCAATAAACATCTTCATTTGTGCAGATAATGGAGAATAAAAATATTAATGATATGCTATGGTGAAAAATTATGATGAGGACATGCATTTAGTAGGTGCTTGAATCTCTCATACGCTTGGAAGAAACTATCACCACTATTTGGGATGAATTGAGAAATAGCACATCGTAGTGCTTTCGTACGATTTTCGGGGAAGAACTTTTTCAAGAACTCCCCCTCCATTGTGTTCCATTAATGAATGGACATAGGTCTCAAAGAATTAAACTAAAATTTTGCCTTGTCCTTTAGAGTGAATGGAAAGAGTTTTAAAAGCAAGACTTCTCTAGGACATGAGTTGTCTTGAAAAATAGAGCATGCATCCTCAAAATATTTCAAGTGCACGTAGGGTTTTTTGGACTCATAACCATGAAACTGTGGTAAAACTTGTAGCATTTCTGATTTGAGATTTAATGTGGTATGATGCGTGAGAAGTACTATAGCTGATATGGGTGTTTGCTTGTGGGATTCATGTAATCCCTCATGGTACGAGTTTGGGCCTTGACTTCTCCCACATTACTCTCCCTTTCGTAGTCTTTGATTACACCATAAAAGTGTAATTATAAGCCTTTAATTCGCCCTTTGTTAGGCTTAGAATGTGTAATTGTGTTATATTATTTGTATATTATGAATAATCTCAAATTTATTATCTTCTCAGGTTATTAATGCTAAAAGGATAGAATTGGATCCTTAATAATGATCCGGGATTTGCGGCATGCAAAACGAGAAAATTCTACCGGGCAAAATCTCACGAAAAAGAGTTATATTTTTGCTACATTAGTCCGATTGAGCTGATTCTTACACAGTTGGAAAGATCTCGTCAAGTTACAAATGTTTGCATCTAACGTGCGTCGGCCAATTTGACTCCAAAGGGCCTCAAAATCAAAAAAAATAATAAAT
>BRYF01000010.1:6195000-6202500 GCA_030159135.1 Actinidia polygama
TTTGTGTTGGACCTTCTGGTTGTAAAACTTGGCCAATTACTTCTGATAGTCAGCCATTTGTATCAATGCATTTTTTTTCATTCGTCAGCAAGGTCGAGGTCTCGAGCTAAGACTTCCTCATTGTGACCAATGTTGTATACCTCAGTCCATATTATGGGGAGACCTATCTCCAGTGGGATTACAGCTTCGAATCTGAAAGCCAAGGAGTAAGGCATTTCGTTTCTTGCTTTTCGTAGTGTGATCTGATGGGTCCACAAAATGTTTGGCAGTTCCTTGACCCATTTGCCTTTGGCTTTTTCAAATCTCTTCTTGATTCCATTCATGATTGTTTTTTTGGTGGCCTCGGCTTGCCTGTTGCAGTACGGATAGCTCGGTGTTGAGTTGTAGAACTAAATCTTCAACTGTCCTAACAAATTTTTAACTTTTTGCCTACAAGCTGAGTTCCATTGTCCAACACAAAAGCCCTGAGGATGCCAAACCTGGACAAAATGTTTTTATGGGTGTATCTACTTACGTCTATCTCCCTGATTTGGGCTAGTGGTCTGGCCTCCACCCACTTTGTAAAGTAGTTCGTCGCTGCTGACAAAAATTTCTTGTTCCTCGGAGCTTAGGACAAGACCCCCACGATGTTCATTCCTCATTGAGCAAAGGGCCATGGATTAGTAAGAGGGTCAACTCCCTTTCTAGCTGATGAATTAGGGGGGAGAAGAGTTGGCATTTGGTACACTTTCAAACATACACTTGGGCATCTTTTTGCATGTATAACTACCAATATTCCTGAGTCAGGGCTTAGTGAGCTAATGATCTTCCCCTCGAGTGTAGTCTGTACATGCCTTTATGAATTTTGAAAAATACATCTTTGACTAGGCTCGGGTGAACGCACAGCAGGTAGAGTCCTAAATATGATCTTTTGTACAAGTCCCCGATAGAGGAGATCCAGAACCAAGCTTCCTTTATCTGGAGTTTGTGTGCCTCTCTCTTGTTGTCTGAAAGCTTGTCATGTCGTATAAAATTCACAATCGGATCCATCTAGCTCAGCCCAAGCTCATTGTTGACTAAGATGGTTTCTTGAGGCATTTCGTGACTAGGAGCAGATATCAAATCGACTGCGATGGTCCAACATGTCTCTCCTTCAAAAACTAATGCCAAGACAACTAGTGCGTTTGTATGTGAATTTAAGTCCCTCTTCACTTGCTCAATTTTTATTGTTTTGAATCTGGTAAGGAGGTTCTTAGCCACTACCAAATATTTAGCCATTTTGGCCCTATGAGGTTCAAATTTTTCTGTGACTTGGTTGACCACCAGTTTTAAGTCACTGAATATATGGAGCTCAAGAACCCGCAATAAACTCTTCGTATTCTGCTTTGTTGTTTGTTGTAGAAAAATTCAGTCTGAGGCAATGTTCAAATATTGCTTCTTTTGGGCTTCTTAAAACAATTCATGTCCCTGTACCCAAGCTGTTTCTCGCTCCATCAACAAACATTTTCCATACCAAAGTGAGATTAATCTGGGGTGGCTCTTCAATAATCTCTGGAACCTCAGAGATCTCACTAGCGGCGGTTGTTTTTTTGCATTTTGGGGTGGTTCTTGAATAACCTCTTTATCCCCAGGTATTGATTGAATTTTAGATAATCCTTCCCTTGAGCTCTCCTCCCCCTTGTGTGCAGAAATAAGGAAACCTTGCTCTAGACTCACAGCTCGAGGTGAGAATTCCACCACAAAATTGGTCAAAACTTGTCCTTTTATTATTGCCATAGGGAGAAATTTAATGTCTGATTATCCAAGCTCGAGAGCCTATTTTGAAAGTCGGTCGAACAAGTTTGCTTTAGATAAAAAAAATTTAAGTGGAAACTCTGTATACACAATGATGGGATGTGCTTGAAAGTAGTGTATGGATTTTTGCGAAGTTAAGACCAGGGCCAGAACGACCTTCTCTAGCGTCAGGTACCTTGTTTTGCAATCCATAAATATTTTGCTAACAAAGTATATCAAGCTCACCCTAAAGGCGTTCAATCTCAGCCTGTGCACACTTCGATCAGATCACTAACATGGTCTTGTTCTCTTTTGCTTTTAACCACATTATCGTTGATGTAAACGTCCATGGTTTTACCCAAGATTGACTCAAACATTTTTATTACCATTCTCTGATATGTGGCATTATTGTTTTTCAGTCCAAAAGGCATAATCTTGTAGCAGAATACGCCTCGGGGCTGATGAATGCAGTTTTCTCTTGGTCGGGCTAGTGCATTGCTATTTGATGGTAACCTCGATATGTATCCAACAAGTTCATCCAGGCATGACCCAAAGTATAGTCCACCAATTAATCAATTTTTGGCAAAGGAAAGCAATGTTTTGGACAGTTTCAGTTGAGACTTGTGAAATCTACATAGACTCTCCATTTGTTAGTCTTTTTTTTACCACCATTGTGTTTGACAACCAGCTCGGGTAGAGAACCTCCGTTATTGCACTAATCTCCTTTTGCTTCTCCACTTCTTTAATCACTGTATCCACATGCTCAGTTGCGAATCTCCTTCCTCTTTGTTTCACTAGTCAGACATCAGGGAGGATGTTGAGTTCCTGTTTGATGAAATTGGGATCTATCCAAGGCATCTCGTAAGGTGTCCATGCAAAGACCTCGATATTAGTTGTGAGGAACTAGATGAGCTCGATTCTATCTCGTTCTTCCAAGTTTGCACCAGTGAGAAAAAAACAATCTGAGCTTGAATCATCCAATTCATAGCGCATCAGGTCTTCCAAGACCTTAGCCTCAAGGTCTCTCACAACTTCTTCCAAGACCTCGTGCTCTTCTTCAATCAGTTGTACCTTTTTCATGGCCGCCTTAGTGGAGATCATAGCGAGGTAGCATTGTTTGGCCGCTACCTGATCTCCATAAATGGTTTTTTCACCTCAAGAGGTGGCAAACTTAATGACTTAATGCAATGTGGAAGGCACTTCCTTTATCATGTGCAACCAGTCTCGGCCAATAATTGCATTATATGGGAAAGGTATGTCCACCACAACCAACTCTGTCACCAGCTCCTGGGAACCAACTCAGATTTTAAGAGCATTAAAACCAACTAGAAGGGCTCAGGATGGTTTTAAGTCTGATTGTGAAAGTTTGAGTTGTTTAAAGAGGTCAATGTATATCATCTCTACAGAGCTTCCTGTATCCACCATGATCACTTTCATGTCATAGTTGTTCATTTTGAGCTGGATGACCAATGGGTTATTGTGGAGATGTTGTACCCTCTTTAGGTCGGCTTTGGTGAACGTGATGCTTTTTAGTTTGTACATCGTCTGTCTTGGCTTCTTAGCCATTGATTGGATCTAGAGAACCTCGTTCATTTGTTTGATCATGCGGATCTCTCTCCGCAATTTTGTTCGTTTCATCATCGCCCCGATCAAACCTCGGGTTGGGTCTAACCCTGGCCTCTCCTACTCGAGTCTTTTCCTGGTCGACAAATTCCTTCAAGTGTCCATCTTGGACCAACTAGTCCAGGAAGACCTTCAGGGCTCGGTAATTCTCTATTATGTGTCCCTTTTCTTCATGGACAAAATTCCTATTGTTGGTTGCACTTCTTAAAAACCCCTCCCATGGGTTCAGGCTTTCTGATATAAGGCTTATCTCGAATTCGGGCGAGGAGCTTATATATTGGTTCCTTAAGAACCGCGTTGCTCCCCTGCCTCACCCAGTTCTCGTGGTTAATTGAACTTTCCTTGCGCCTTTTGAACGTCCCCTCTCCCCGAGTAGCTGTCCTTGTAGATCACTCTACCTGTCAAACGTCATCCTCCAATCAAGCGAATATTTTGACCCGGGACATGAGGTCTCAGAGGTCGGTCGGAGGGTTAAGCATCAAGTTCTCACAAAGTCTCTCCCTCGGAGTTAATCTGAGCTTGTAGCTAGCAACGACTAACTCTTCTGAGCACTCTTCAATTTCGTTGTAAGTCTTCCAGTATCGCTTGTTGTAATTTCAGTTTGATTCATTCTTGCCCTTCTTGAGTGTCAAAAGAGAGCCAACGCCTTTTGACGCTTTTGTGTTTATTACGAGCGAGCTATGAATGACTCGATAAGCCTATGGAAGCTCTCGATTGACCCTGCAAGTAGTTTATCAAACTACTTCAATCCGAGATTTCCCAAGCTCGATGGAAACACTCGAAACATCAGGGCATTCATATGGTTCTAAAGGGCCACCATTTGTATGACGTGACTCACATGGGATCTCGAGTCTGCCTTCCCATCATACAGCGTGAACCTCGGTGGTGTGAACTTCTCTAGTGGGTCCATTCCCTCAATTTCTCGAGAGAATGGAGTTTGATATTTCGGGAGTGTCTCTCTCTGTTCAGGCCTAGTCAAGTGGGCTATCGCTCCTATAGGAGCGATAACTTCGTTCGAGGTCGCCACCCTCTTGTCATTGAGCTTAGTGAGCAAATCAGCTTCTCAATTTCATTTGGCATTGAGCGTCTTGCGGAGATCCACACTTGAAGTAGCTCGGTCAGGTGATCCATTTTGCTTGCTCGATGCTATTGATTTGCTATCCATTCGGCTATCTAGGCTAACATGGGATCGGAGTTGCTTACTATCCCGACCTTCCCAAGGGGGGAGGGTTAATCCTTTAATCTTGTCTTCAGATTGTCCTGCCTCTGCCTCTAGGGATGGCTTCATCAATCTATTGTTAGCTAAAATTTGTTCCATTTTGGCTAACAGGGTCTGCATGCGTTGAATGGTTTTGTCCCGGTTATCTGCTCCTCTAGGGAGCAACCAACTTGGATTCTGCCTAGAGGTGGCCCTTGCCGTCCTCTAGGCATCATCCAGTAGTTTATCCCCTCTGCCTCCCGGAGTTTTGGGTGCATGAAGAGTCTCCCTACGAGTTTCTCAACTGCCAAAACAATTGCTGCTTTGTGATGCCATCAAAACTGGCTTTGCGAATGTCTATAATCGATTTACCATAGACGGCGCCAATTGTAGGGTGGTGAGCTTATAAGTTGAGAGGAATAAAATCAAGAATAGACACTCCTGGTGGTTTTATGGCGATGAGGGTAATTGCAACCAATCAACCAGTAATGTCCTAATTGCAGCACATAAATAGTGAGATCGGCCACCGGAGCTGTTTTAAAAAAACGGCTTTTTGACAATCAAGTTAGAAAACCGAAGAATATATATAGAGAGAGAGTGTGTGTGTATGTTGTATTAGCTGAGAGTGCGTACCTGTTTGAGCACATAGGTTCTCCTTATATAGCATAGCTTGGCGCATACCTCGACGCGCCAACTACCTTGTCAGTAGGTAGGTGATTGACTCTACCATGCCTCTGAGGTTTAGTTGGTAGCACGTTTCCATAACTTAGATGTCTTGTTCTAGGCTTGGGGGTTATCAGATAAAATTTCATCGTGCAAGTTATCTTTCGTCCCTTGACATACCTCGGGATCGCTGATGACTGTTGTCTTTTAACCAAACTTTGGCATGGTTGATCCGTCGGGCTTACTGTACAGCGACAGCTCGGTGATGACGCAAATCCTTAGTCCAGACAATGTCTTGACGATGTTTTGACCAAGCTCCGGAGAGCATTGTTCCCCCACTTCGTTTGGCAGTGTGGCTCCTGTCTTGGTTGGGCCAAAACTTGTAGTTTTTTCATTTTAAACTCTTACAGTTACGGTTCCCTTGCAATGATTCTTCACTACCTAAACTCTCAGTTCCAAACAAAAAACAGGACAAATAGGTACCACCTGACCTAATTCCAATTTTGTTGTATAGTTGCCAAATGGTCCGAACACATACTAATTTATGTTGGATTACTTAAGTGAGTTTCTATGAACCTATATTAAGAACCCATCTATCTGTATTAGGAGAACAATTTTCAATAAAGACTCCTATTGCCTCACACAGACAAGACCCTTAATGTCTCTCATTGTCCAGACAGGAGGTTTCCATTCTGAATCCTGATAGTTTAAATTTTCGTTAATGAATCAGAACTTTAAAGGTTAAATATAATTCAAATAAAACTGTGAAGGTGTAACAATTAGGGATGGCAATGAGGCGAGTTCGGCCTCCTCCACCCCCGCCCCCGCCCCGTTTACGAAAACCTTCCCCCACTCCCGCCCCGCCCCGCCCCGCCCTGTTTAATAATTTTTTAATTATATATATATTTTATATAATTATCTATCTATATATCTAGTAAGGATACTATGATATATTTTAAAAAAAATAAGAATAATTTTGACTTTTTACACATAATTGGGTTAATCGGGGCGGGTTCGGGGTGGAGGGGCAAAACCCGCCCCTGCCCCGATTATTAATCGGGTTTTAATTTTTCTCCCTTTCCCCCTCCCCGCGTTTATTCCTCCGCCAAACCCGCTCTAAACGGGATGGCCCCCGATTAATGCGCCCCAGTAACAATTGGGGGTGGGGGTGGGTAATCATATCAGAATACAGAGAATGAGGAGGAAATGCCAAATTAATTGTAAATTACACTTTGTACACCTATACGTTCACCTGAGATTCATTTTGAACCCTTCACCTCTAAGACACCGTTCAATTATCAAGAAAGAAAAGAAAATACGGGAAAACATTAGTTTCTCGTATTGTTGAGTTAGCAGGAAACTTGTGAGAGTTTTTTTCCTTGAATTGCCTGATAGAATTATTTTTTCCTCGAAACTTATACCACACACAAAATAAAAGATTTTGTAAGAATCTTATTTTTTAATTACTTCCCTCTATAATTATACTACCGTTCTAAGTTTTCCTACACAAATTCTTTTTTCTAATGAACACACCCAAGAAATTAGATTTTGTTTTCCTATTTCACTTAACTTTTTCTGCAAATAACTTTTCTCAATAAATTACTAACAACTGAACAGAGCCTAACTGTGTCGACTTCCGTTCAAATTTCAATGATAGCAACAAATTTTATGTTAAATATCAATGTGACCCTTCCGTTTATGTATTGTTCAATTAAGGGACGGAAATAAATCACGTGGCCTTTTATTAAATAACAGATAGATGGAAGGGTCACATTGATACTTACGATAAAGTATAAGGGTTAATTGACATAAATACAAGTAAATGGTTTGAAATAAAACTTAGGTGAAAGTGAAGGGGTGAAAAATTTAATTTATCCCTACTGTTGGAATATTTCATATGCATCTTTCATGACCTCATTTTTAAAGTCCAAAGATCCTGCCTGAGATCTTCCTGGTCCAATGCAACATGCCCCCCATTTGATTTAATATGCCCACTTTATCTCATTTGGCAGTGTCTTATTATTCAAATAATTGAAACTTTTTTGTTACTGTTTTTGGCCGTCTGCTTTGAAGCTGTCATTGGACTTGGATGTTATAGAAAATTATTTGGTTTGAATTTTTTTATTCTTTTTAAATAATTAACTAGAGGAATTCTTACAAGATAGGGTCACTTTAAACCCAACTTAAAGAGTATATTCTAGATCCTGGTTGTAACTCTTTTCTAGCCAAAGGGATTATTTTAATTTTTAGGGATTTTTTTTATA
>BRYF01000010.1:6207500-6210000 GCA_030159135.1 Actinidia polygama
TTTTTGTGTAACGTCCTATGGTTGGGTTGTTTAGTTGTAGATTATCCCCTATCCTCAAATTTGTTGCCCTTAAAAGTCACTATTCGTTTAGACTTCAAATCCCTTGTCCTTGAACCATGAATCTTAACCATCTTTCTTGCCCGAAGATAATATAAAACTGATAAATTGTGAAGGAGGTTCAATATCAGTGAGTGGAAGTGCAACATCACAATTTGGGAATTGTGACGAATCAAGCTCCTACTGAGCAGGATTAAGAGGTCCCGAGATCACATGCACTGAGATTTCATCTGCTTCAACTTGGAGGCTAACATCACAAGGCAGTTGGGACGTTTTAGGAGAATCCATATTCATGGGTATAGGTGAACATAGAGGCTGAGCCAGTATTTTAGTCAAGAGGGGCACTATAAATTTAAAGATTTGATATGGTGATTCAAAATCAAACATCAACAACCTAATTTTAATTAATGAAGTGTATATTACTTAAATGAAACAAGAGCTCCACAATTCCCTTTTCATATTAAACAAATTGATCTCCAATTTTAAAAGCCATTTCCAAAGTTTAAGTTCAATAAGTTTTTTTCCCTCAAATTCAACCAAAATTGACATGTATTCAAGTAAGAAGTCATAGGATTTTGTTGAAAAATAGATAAACAAACATTGAAAGGTATGTATTAGTTTTTGGTAGACCAAAGTGATATACATTTAATACTCATAGACAAAATTGCAGTTCCTTAAAACATTGGGGGGGTGAACATGCCTTTTTCTGAACCTCAACGATCGAAAAAACGGGACTATGGAACAAACACAACTTCAAGACAATTACGATTGATGAGAAGAAAGTTCCGTCCCATAATGATCGTTTTCTTACGCTTTCTTGGCACAGTGTGTAGTGTTGACATTGGCTCACTATTGGGCACAAGCACAAGTTCTTGTTCTATATAATCATTGTATTCACATTGGCAACAAATAAGAGAGGTGTGAGTTTTGTTTTGGTGGCTGCTTAGTGCTTGTGAGGAGCTCTCTCTCCCTTTGTTCTTTCATCTCTCTCTATTTCTTTGTTTCCTCTCTTTGTGTAGTGTAGGAGATAAGTCTTTCAGTGTAAGAGTGAGAGTGAGAGTGAGAGTGAGAGTGAAACTTATATTTGTATTTTGGTTTATCCATATAATGAAATCGCTGCCACATGAGCAAGTAGGCGACAATGCTGAATCTCGTAAATCTGTGTGTATGTGTTTTGTGTATGTAGATCTGTTAGTGTGTGTTATCGGTATTTGATTTTCGGCACAACAATTGGTATCAGAGCCCAAGTCGAGTTTCAGACCTCTTCAAAAGTGCTCTAAATCGATTTCTGATAGCACCACCTTGTTCGTCTCCTCTAGATGAATCCCCTGAAGTCAACATAGTCGAAATCCAACACCGCACGTGCCTTCATGACCCACCTGACAGTCGGTGCATCAGATCTACCTATGCCACGCGCTGCACGTGCCATCTATCTGTCCTGAGCGTGAGGATCAGTCCTCACGCTCTCGCATGCACTCCCACACACCCGCACACGCCTGCACAAGCTCCCATGTGGCCGCACGCACTCCCACTCGCTTTCACGCGCCGTCACGCGCTCCCACTTGGCTCCACCCGTTCCCACTTGCCTACATGTGCCACACGTACGCCTGTGCGTAAGGATGGCAATTTCTTCCGCTATAACCCGCTCCCCTCCCCGATTGGGATGAATTTTTATTTTTTAGGGGTTCGAGGCGGAGATCGGGGATAAAAATAAATCGGAGATGAGGCGGGGACGATTTTGTATATCCCCGCCCCGATCCCCGATCTCCACCCCGAATTATATTATTTTATATTTTTGCTCTTACTATAATACTATATTACTAATATACCTTATATATATTCTTACCATTTTAGGATTTTACTTTTTTCAGAACAAAGACATTTATTATTTTCATTACATAATTTAAATTTGTATTTATTTAAAGAGACTAGATTTTCATATCATTTTGAATTAGAAATATTTTATTAGGGTTTTAAAAAGGGAAAAAAACAAATGAGACTCCCCCAAGCTCAATTTATCTCATTCGATCAAGTACGTAATGATAATTAAATCACATAATTTTTTTCATAGAAGATATAATCACTCCTACTAAAATCTAGATGGTTTGATTTGAAAAAAACTACTCTAATGGCCGTTGAGTCATGTATTATAGGATATTATTGCTCATAGATGCATGATTGGACTGTATAATTGTAGTCCAAGCGCCGTTAAACTGACCTAAGCTAGCCCTAGAGTAGGTTATTTTTGCATATTTATCGTGTTTTATTCTTAAACTAGTGTTTGAGTTCATTGTAGATAATTAATAATAAAGGAGAGGATTTGGAGTCGTAAAAGTGATCCAAAATGTCTACATGCATGTCGAAAGCCGTTGCCAAAATTTATTTATAAAATTATAAAAGTTTTCAACCGTAGCTCAGAATAGAATGGAAGATGCACCGTTGG
>BRYF01000010.1:6217500-6225000 GCA_030159135.1 Actinidia polygama
TAACGAGTTTTGAAAATATGTCTGAGCTTAGCTTATTTATCAAACATCAATCTCAAACGAGTTTTTAACGAGCCGATCATATGTAGATTGATTCATTTATCAATCAGACCTACACTTAAGCTATATTTGGATTAATGATTTGGTGAAGAAAAAAACTATCATTTCCATTTCTTTTTTTTTCCTCATTAAGTTATCATTTTTATTTTATTTTTTCCTCATAAAATCCTTAATCCGACCAAAGCTATATTTGGTTTAATGATTTAAAAAAGAATTTGAGGAGGAAAAAAAATCTAAACTCTTGAATCATAAAAAAGGCGGATGAAAAGAAAGTCGCGACCAAGGACGCGAGCTCAGCGATGGAGGCCACCCCGCCATTAAAGGGGATTGTGATCCAGAGGAAAAGGCCTCGGGATGGTGCTCATGACTCTTCACCCACCGAGAAGGGTGAAGTGGGTGGTCCCTTGGGCAAGGGCAAAGAAGCCAAACTGCCACCCCCACCTAAGAAGGCCAAATCCAATAGAGGGGCGAGTGATGTATCTCGGCGACCACTGGCGCTAGGAGAAGATCCATCCGCGTCACCGGGTCGAAACTTAGGCCCCGAGGCTTCATTGATGTCAAGCACCCCGGTCGCGTTAAAATATTGTCCAGGGTGATCCTGCCCGCCGACAAGGAGAAGGTGTCCCAGTTCAGTATGGTCGAACTGGTCACCAAATCTTTCCACGCCCTTGGCCAAGTACTTGGCAGTTTAATAATTTTTTTTATTTGTAATTCTCCTTTTCTGGCACTCACGTAGGGTTGTTTGTAGCAAGCGGTCCTGCTTGTCTCTGCCCTCGCCCTTCGAAGCCAAGACCATTAGAATGATTATCATTTTCAGCTCGCCCACGCAAACTCGGTCGAACTCGGGATGGTTAAAGCCCAAAGCCGAGCTTTCAAGGCGAAGTATGATTTGGCCGAGCTGAGTGAACAGGCGACAAAAACTGAAGATGAGCTGAGCGATCGGGTGATGAAGACAGAGGTTGAGCTGAAGGAGAAAACTGAGGCTATGGTGCTATTGGATGCCGAGGTGGCTGAGCTCACTAAATAGTTGGCCCTTGCCAAAAAGCTCGCCGTTGACGAGTTCAAATCCTCTCCCAATTTCAAGGATACAGTTAGAGATGCAGCTACCACCTATTTCAGCAAGGGTTTTGAATTCAGCAAGAGGCAGCTTGCTCGCCATCACCAAAATCTTGGCCTTGATTTGGCGAGTATGGAGATGGACATTGACTTGGCTGAGGAGGAGGAAACGGCTTGGGCTGGCGAGAAGAAGGAGGAGAATGAGGGAGACGTCGACCCCCGCTTCTTAACTTGTATATATATATATTTTTTTTTTGTAATTGGCGATCTGCCATCCTTGTAATCTTTTTTAATATCAATGAATGATATTTTTTCAATATTGATATTTTGCCTTTGCGAATACAATTTTGATAAGTATTGCATTTTCTGTTCCGCATCTTGTATTGGCGATCATAAACTCGAGAGATGGCGAGGCGAACTCTTCCGTATTTTTATTTTACGCTTTTAGTAGAGTAGGGATGTGTTCTTGGCTGTCTTGAAACTAATGAGATGCAATAACTTTGGCGATCACAACTGAAATGGTGAAATGATTAATAGGCGATCAAACATTAAATGTTTCTACTTTGGCGACATTCTTAAGGGCGGCCGAGATTTGGCAATATTCATAATGGCGATCAAGATGTTGGCGACATCATGTATGGCAATCAAGATGCTTCCGTTTAATAACGAACTGGCAGTCTTGATATTGGCAAAATTATACATGGCGACCAAGATTCTTACGTCGTTTTGTAATGAACTGGCGATCTCGATATTGACGAAATAAAACCTGAACTTGGCGATAAAAATAAATTGGAGAAATTTTATTAAAATTGGCGATTTATTACAGGAAATTCGAGGGAAACACCATGGCGACCATAAGATTTACTGGTAGTATTTTTTCAAATGTTCGGCGTTCCAAGAGTGAGGGAGTGTCTTCCCATTCATGTCTTCAAGCCAATATGTCTCTGGTCGGGATACCTTGACAACTTTGTAAGGGCCTTCCCATGTAGGCCCAAGCTTCCCTGCATTTGGTTCTTTTGTAGATAGTGTGACCTTTCGTAGGACTAGATCGCCCGATAGAAAATATTTGTGCTTAACCCTCTGATTGTAGTGTCTGGCGCCTTGGTGTTTATAAGCTGCTTGGCGTACTTCAAGCCTTTCTCTCATTTTATCAAGGAAATCAAGATTGAATCTCAGCTCGATTTCGTTGTTCTCCATATTGAAATTTGAGGTTATGAAGCTTGGCATTCCGATCTCGACAGGTATAACTGATTCTATTCCATAGACCATAGAATAAGGTGTCTTGCCCGTTAGGATTTTGCTGGTCGTGTGATAGGTCCAAATTATGCACGAGAGGTCTTCTACCCATTCTCCTTTGGATTTTTCTAACCTTATTTTTAAGTTCCTCAAGATGGTTCTGTTAGTAACCTCTACCTAGCCATTTTCTTGGGGATGCCCGGGCGAGGAGAAATGGTGCGAGATGGCAAGATCCGAGCAGAACTATTTGAATACATCGTTGTCGAATTGCTTGGCGTTGTCTGAGATGAGAATTTTTGGAATTCCGAATCGGCATGTGATGCTCTTCCATATGAAATTTCTTGTGTTCTTTTCAGTGATCTTGGCAAGAGGTTTTGCCTTTATCCACTTAGTGAAGTAGTCGATGGCAACGATTAAGAACTTCCTTTGCAATGGAGCTTGGGGCAATGGCCCGAGTATTTCGACTCCCCATTGGGCGAATGGCCATGGACTGGTCATTGGCACTATCTCGGTGTGAGGAAGGTAGCTTATGGGGGCAAATCTCTGGCACTTGTCACACTTCTTGGTATATGTCGCCGCATCATGCTCCATTCGAGGCCAAAAGTAGCCTTGTCTAATTGCTTTCCTTACAAGCGATCTTGCTCCTGAATGATTTTCACAGATACCTTTATGAATTTCCCTTATGACGTAATCTGCCTCTTCAGGTCGGACACATCTTAAGAGAGGACCAGAGAATGACCTCTTGTATAAGGCTCTATTGAGGACGCAAAATTTGGCTAACCTGTACTGGATTCGGCGAGCTTGCAGCTTATCTTGTGGCAACTTTCCTGTTTGGAGATATATAGTGATGTCATCCATCCATGTTGGTCCTAAGTCTGTTGGACAGATTGGTTTAGAGATCTCAATACTCGGGTTGGCCAAGAATTCTAGGGGTATGTTCTTTTCTGAGATGAAGTCAAAGGTTGAGGCGAGGTTAGCCAAAGTATCGGCTTTCCTGTTTTCTTTTCTTGGGATTTGGTGAATTTTAAAATCTTTTATTTTTTCTGACATAGCCTTCACTTCATTTAGGTAGGCCATCATTCTCGTATCCTTGGTGAGGTAGTCTCCTTAG
Source organism: Actinidia polygama (assembly GCA_030159135.1). Classification (NCBI taxonomy): domain Eukaryota; kingdom Viridiplantae; phylum Streptophyta; class Magnoliopsida; order Ericales; family Actinidiaceae; genus Actinidia; species Actinidia polygama. The sequence continues at coordinate 6,220,961 of BRYF01000010.1, forward strand.
ACTTGATTTACCACCAATTGGGAATCACTAAAGACGTCTAGAGAATCCACTCCCAAATCAGTTGCAACTCTGAATCCGATAAGGAGAGCTTCATACTCGGCTTCATTATTGGTGGCGTTGAACCCTATACGGATGGCATACTCCATGTACTCGCCCGATGGAGTTTTTAGGACAAGTCCTGCACCGCATCCATGCTGATTTGAAGACCCATCCATGAATAGTTTTCATCTGGCGAAGTTCTCACATAGGTTTGGTTGTTCGGTGGTTTCCACCTCAAGGTCATCCTCAAGTTCCTGGGCGATGTCATACATGAATTCAGCAATAAAATTGGTCAAGGCCTGGCCTTTGATCGCCATTCTTGATTTGTAATTAATGTGGAATTCACTGAGCTCTATGGATCATTTGAGGAGTCTTCCCGAGGTTTTAGGTTGTTGGAGAATTTGCTTTAATGGTTGATCGGTTATCATAGCAATCGGATGTACCTAGAAATAGTGGCAGAGTTTACTGGCGGCGATAAGGATGGCATAGGCGAGCTTCTCGATTTTCAAATATCTGATCTCGGCTCCCATTAGGACTTTGCTAACATAATATACATAATATATCGGTTTTTGAATCCTGTTTTCTTCTCAGATCAGTACGGCACTTACTGCTATTGGCGAGATAGAGAGGTATACAAATAATTCCTCGCCCGTGATCGGGATAGTAAGTAAGGATGGCGAGTCGAGATACTCTTTGAGTGGTTGAAATACTATCTCTGATTTCTCATTCCATTGGAAGATCTAATTTTTCCTCAAGATTTGAAAGAATGGGAGACACTTGTCGGCTGATTTGGAGATGAATCTGTTAAGGGCGGCAACTCGCCCGGTCAATTGCTGCACCTCGTGGATATTCCTGGGAGAACTCATGTCGAGAAGGGCCTGAATCTAATTTGGGTTTGCCTCGATTTCACGTTTGGTTACCAAAAATCCAAGGAATTTGCCAGATGATACTCCGAAAATACACTTTCAAGGATTCAATATTATCTGGTGTTTTCGTAGGATGCCAAATGCTTCCTCCAGGTGGGTGATGTGGTCGGCTGCCTTGAGACTTTTGACTAGCATGTCGTCGATATATACTTCCATTGTCTTTCTGATCATTTCCTTGAATATTTTGTTGACCAATCTCTGGTACGTCGCCCCAGCATTTTTTTAATCCAAATGGCATGATCTTGTAGCAATATAACCCTCGCTCCGTGATGAAAGAAGTCTTTTCCATGTCGGGAGGGAACATTCTGATCTAGTGATAACCAGAGAAAGCGTCCATAAAACTAAGGAGCTCATGTTTGGACGTAGCATTGACTATCAGGTCAATTTTTTGCAAAGAAAAATTGTCTTTTGGACACGCCTTATTGAGGTTGGTGAAGTCAACGCATACTTCCCATTTCCCCCCTTCTTAGGGGCGATAACAACATTGGCGAGCCACTCAAGATAATGGGCTTCCTTGATGACGTTGGCTTTAATGAGCTTAGCCACTTCCCTTCGATGATCATAACATGGCGATTTGGATAATCTGGGTGTATGGAGACAGAGCAACTTCTTCAAGGGGTTTGGTGTTTTGGGTCTCTCGGGGATCAACCAAGACAACCAGTTCCACATCATCCATTAGTTGCTCCATCTCGGCATCGACGATCTGTAATTACTATTGATCATTTGGAGTTGGGGAGATTTCTGCCTTCATGGCTGAAATGAAGCACTGCCTCGCCACTTTCTAATCGCCTCTTACCTCGCCCACCCCAGTGGAAGTGGGGAATTTCATCTTTAGGTGGTTGGTTGAGGTGATTGCCTTAACCCCTCCCAAGGTATGGCGACCTAGAATTGCATTGTAAGGCAAAAGGCAATCTACAACGATGAAGTCCTGCCAAACGGTGATTTGGTGTGGTTCTGTTCCCAAAGTCACTAACAACTTGATTCATCCTAGCGGGTGCGTCATATTTCCTCCAAAACCTATTAGTGGAGTATGGAAGGGATGGAGTTTATCCAGTCCGATCTTCATTTTCTCGAACGCCGAGATGAACAAGATATCCGCTGAGCTTCCATTATCAATCAAGATTCGCTGAGCATTGAAGTTGGCGATGACGGCAGATACGACCAAAGCGTCGTCATGGGGAAGGTGTAAGCCTATTAAATCATCATTGTTGAAGGTGATAGGCGGATGGACATCACTGATAGGCGAGGAGAGGTTGTAGATTTCTTTTTTAGCTCGCCCACTAGCGCTCCTAGAATGCCTCTTTCCGGAAGAATTTGAGCATCTACCAAATCCAAATCCACCATGGATTACTTGTATATCACCTGCAGTTGGTCTGTTGTCGCCATATCTCCTTTCTGGCGAATGGAGAGTCGGGCGATCAGCTATATACTTCCTCAGGTATCCCCTTTTGATAAGGTCGGCGATCTGTTCCTTCATATGAAAGCAGTCTTCCATGTTATGGCCGTGGTCCCGATGGAATTCACAATATTTGTTCTTATTCCTCTTTTGAGGATCGGTCTTGATTTTTTCCGGCTGTTTGACGAACTCTTCATTTTTAATCTCGGTGAGTACTTGGGCGATGGGAGCGTTGAGAGGTGAAAAAATCATTTCGGGCGGCGAGGTGGAGTACGAGGACGCCTATCGTTTTCTCGCCCTAAATTTCAATCAGATTTCTTGCTCCTTCTTTCCTCCTTGTAGTCGGATCGCCTTGTGTCAGGCTTCTTCCTCTTGTGATCATCTTTCCCTCGTCGCCTTCGTTTCGCTTCGGCTAACTCTTCCGCGATGATATACTTGTCAGTCTTGCTCTAGAGAACCGACAAGGTCTCAGGTACATTCTTGAGAGGGAGTCAAATAGTGGACCGAGGCGAAGTCCTTCCATCATGGCCATAATCACTACCTTGTCACTGGGATCCTCCACTTCTAGGATGGCTTGATTAAATCGCTTTACGTAGTCTTTCAAACTTTTCATTTCCTTCTGGTGAATGGTGAAGAGGTGTGAGGTATTCTTTTATCTGACCCGGCAGCTCATAAAGTTGGCGACAAAAAGCTTGTTCAGATCGCCGAACGAGTTGATAGTCCCCAGATGCAGTTTTCTAAACCATGACCTCGCCAACCCTTTTAAAGTAGCAGAGAATGCTTTGCACATCACCTCATCCGAACAACCTTGGAGCGACATCAAGCTCTTGTACGAATCTAAATGGTCCATGGGATCCGTTTTGCCCTCGTAGGTTCTGAGTTGACTGGGTAGCTTGAACTTGGAGGAAACCCTGGCTCTCAACACTCTCTCTATGAATGGTGGCTCGGTCTGCTTGATCAAAGCATCCACGGTTACTGGAGCGCCTGCCCCAGTATTGATGGCATCAAGGCGGGCATCTAGATCTCTAATCTTTTAGGAGGTGGAAGTGCTTCGACGTCTAGGCGTCTGGACATTTTGGCAAGGAGATCTTCCTCTCCTGTCTTCCCCGCCTTCAACGTCCTGATCTTAGCTAGATTGGGACTCTGACGAGTCACTCCTTTCACGTCGGGGACGAGGGGTGGGAGATCGATGTCGCCCAACTCGACCAGTGCTATGATGACTTTGGGATACTTCATCACCAGACCAACGAGGTGGGCGAGGAGGGTTATTTTCAGGAGCGGGAATTGGAGGAATCTGCGATGGGTTAGCTGCGAGGAGCTGCAACAAACGGGCGTTATTTTCGTTCATGACTCTCATCTGGTCGGCCATATCGTGTATCTCACTATGAAGGCCTTCTAAATCTGGATTCTAGCTGGTATTGGCTATTGAATAAGCTCTGTTGTCCAAAGGACTGCTGGCACTTGGTCTAGGCAATAAACGGCTACGTAGGTGCATAAAAAGTTGAGAGAACTATCGTTCCCACAGACGGCGCCAAACTGTTGTGGTAAAAATCTCGGGCGAGCAACCAATAGTCAAGTTGCTCTGGATGGCGAGGTGATAACCTCGGCTAATACTCGGGCGACCTGCGCAGCAATGAACAAACGTTACCAGCGGGGGCGAGGCAACTCAAAATCCCTCC